>OW052221.1:94762369-94916850 GCA_932526605.1 Nephrotoma flavescens
ATATATATATATATATATATATATATATATATATACTATATATATATATATATATATATATATATATATATATATATATATATATATATATATATATATATATATATATATATATATATATATATATATATATATGTATTAAAGTATAATACATATAAGTATTTTTTTTTTTTTTTTTTTAATTATTTTAGGATCACTTTAGAAGTCTTAAAGACAATGATATATATATATATATATATATATATATATATATATATATATATATATATATATATAATAAGTGACCAAATTACAAATTTTAATATACATACAATAGTGTTATTTGTCTATTATTATACAATATTAATATAATTAATTAAAATTAATTTATATAAATCGATCTAGATTTAGTTGGCATATACATTATATCTAAAATAAATGATCTGATAAGTAGATATAAATAATTAAGATTGAACTGTAAGAGATTAGGCTTGGCGGATTGCGCTGTCAAAAAACTGATTAAATTATTACACTATCCTAATAATTATGTGAAAGTAAACTAATTATTACATAATTTAAATACGCTATTTATTTGATAACCATTTCTGGAATAAAAGTTCTTTCAGTTTTTTTTATATGCTTGTAAATTATTCTCAGTTTTAAAAACATCTGAAAGATCATTGTATAGTATAAGTCCATTATAGAAAGGGTTTTTTTGTGATCGAACTGTATTAACGGTATTTACGTAAAAGTTATTATTTTTACTTTGCCTGGTTTCATACGTGTGGACGTTGCTTATGGAAGTAAAACTCACGTTACATTTTGTCAATCCAAGTTGGATTTTTTTTATAAATACTAGTAGTTCAAAGTTTCCTAATATTTCTACAGGAAGTATAACTGAAGAGTAAATAGACTTGGTTGGTGTTAAAATCGGTAGTAGTTTAATGGTTTTAATAATTTTATTTTGCAATATCCGGAGATTATTAAGATTAGTTGGAGCTGCTGTTGTCCACAAGAGACTCATATAACTGAGTCTTGAGTGGATATATGCAAAGTATATAGACCAGCGAGTCTTCTCATTCACAACATTTTGAAGTCTCCTTAGTGCAAATGCATATGGCCAAATAGATTTAGTAATCTTATTAATATGTTCTTTCCAAAGAAGCGCCTCGTCAATGATAATTCCTAGGTAACAAATTGAATGAACTTGTTTGATTGATTGGTTATTTACATTTATGCATGATGGAAAATTGTTTGGAAGGTGGCGGTTTTGAATTATAATGTAGTTCGTTTTCGCATAATTAATGACCATTAGATTGGATGACAGCCAATTTTCAATTTTTAAAATATCTTCAGTCATTTGATCAATTAATTGGGATGCATCTTTGGACTTAGATATTAACATTGAATCGTCAGCATACATTATAAGCTTTCCACTCAACCTAAGACTAAATATATCATTGATAAAAAAATTAAATAATATAGGGCCAACAATGGAACCTTGAGGGACACCTGTTAGGGTGAGTAAGTTTAAACTTTCGACACCATTTACTACCGTATATTGTACTCTGTTTCTCAAATAGGAAGACAGTAGATTAAGAGAGTTTTTTGTGGTATTTAATTTTTTTAGTTTTGAAATTAGGATACTGTGCGAAATCGTGTCGAATGCCTGTTTCAAATCGATTGATAAAACTGATATAAAATACTTCTCCTCAAGCCCTAATAAAATTTCGTTAATAACAGCGGCTGCAGCCGATTGAGCACTAGAATTAGTAGTAAACCCGAATTGATTTAGATTCAAGATGTTATTCTCAAGTAAATATAGGTTCAATCTATTAAAAATTACCTTTTCAAAGATTTTAGAAAGAGTAAAGTTTTTATTAGAGTAAAGAAGACGAGCGTCTTAAATACTGTATGACAACATCAGCGAAGAGTCAAAATTTGGAACTTTCCACGGACTTAAGTGAAAGATTGTTATCCTAGGCGGAGTTGTTGCAGGAAGAAATCGTCGACATTAAGCATAGTCAAAACCAATAAAAACATCGTTAAAATTCTTAAATCTGTACATCGTTGCTGAGGGACTAATAAGGGTAAAAGGGCGAATTCAGAATACAGATGTTACTTATCAAACGAAGCATTCCAACATCCTACCACAATCGAGGTTCACAACACTTTTTATCACGGACTATCACATATGACATTGTCACGCAGGTCTCCAGTTAACGTTAATAATGATAAGGCAGCAATTTTAGATAATCAAAGCAAAACAAGAAATACGAATAGTCGTCAGAAGATGCATGAAATGTTTTTAAAAAATCCATCAAATACAAAAAGCATTAAATTGGAATCCTGTCGTCGAAACAATTTGTGCTGGAATTAAGTAATAAATAGTAGCTGTGAACGTCTGTGAATAAATAGTAGCTGTGAACAGAGCTTGTGAACGTCGCTGGTCTGGGATTTTCGTGTGGAATTTCATCCCAGTGAAATACATTAGAATGGGATAGGTCTTCCAAAAGTATACTGAATTCATCAAAAAAACTATGGAGATATCAGTATAACCAAGACGATATATACAAATAATACAAACTAATTTAGAACCTATAAAGAAGGTCAAACCGACATCGTTGAATGTTTGAAAATCTATGTGAAATTGTTTGCAATTCAAACTGCAACGGGCATAAACAGCTATATCTCCCGAACGTTTATCATGTAAGCAAGATGTGAATAGATCATCCTTTAAACCATAATTCGCGACTTCATTGTCGTAGATCCATACTTCAGACAAACCAATAATTTGATGTAAATATAAAGTTCATTCAAGACCCCCTTTAATTAAATTAATAGATTGATTAAGTTGATTATATAAACAAACCATTCATTTAGATATGACTACCAAAATGATATTTACAAGGTTATAAACCCTATATGAAGGGTGGATACGAAATTGAAAATATGATTGATGTGAAGTTTAAATAAAATATTAATAATTACCAACAAGATAAGTGATCTAATTATAAAAAAACTATAATAATTACTCTTTAATTACAGATAAACCATCATTAATACTGGCTGCTATTTGGTGATCCTCAGTATGAGAAGTACTATCAAACGTTTCTTCTGGTGCAGCGATGTTTTGTAAACATACGGCAGTAAAAAGAACAAAATTTTCAAGCTGAAACACTGCAAAATTTAACCGAACTAATTTTGAATTTTTTTCTGTTATCTCATTTTATTTCAAATTCCATATATTTCCAAGTAACATACACATGCCAAATTTTCATATTCACATCATATACTCGTACGCATTTCGTATATGTATAGTCTTACAAATATCGATTTTAAAAGTTTCATACCCATTCCATATGTCAAGTCCTTCTCTTTCATCCACAATTAAAAATAAATTTTTTAACATGAACTATCATTATGTAACTACCAGAAAAATTTGAATAAGCTGCCTACCGCCCTAGCCCCCCAGAAAACAAAAAAACTGAAAAGTATGTAATATAATACATATACACATAAAATGAGAGATCTGATATGCGTATATAAATATTTCTATAACAACATACTACTTTTTGATAAAGGCCATGGGGACATTTACTTCTATATCCATATATGTATGTATGTACCATATACATACAGTGATATACAAGTTTCTGTATAAATGTGTATCTCACAAAACTAAAATAAATATTTATGGTTATTTTAACTCTTTCTTCACCACCCTATTCCGCCCCATAAAAATACAAAAATTTCATAGCATCTCCCTTTCTTTTTTTTCCATACGCATATACGCACACACACACACATCTCGTATATAAATATTCTCTCCAGAAAAGAAACAAAAAAAAAACAATGTTGTTGATCAAACCTTAAATTCAAACAATCAACATATAAAACCAACACTATCGTCCCGCTTCCGCCTGCCCAAAATCTCACTATGCCTCTATTTTAAAACTTAAAGCTTTCTATTTTCAACTTTTCCTTTCCAGTATATGAACGCTTTTTATGTATTGTGTTTCGAAAGTAAAGCAAAAATACAAAAAAAAAATCTTTTTCTTCTGTTCTTCTTTGCACAGTGAAAATCACCACCCCATCCCTTCGTCCACAAAATCTACATACCCATCACATTTCTCCACAACATCATTTCTTCGTTATGTCCATTAAACCATCTATCCATCTACAAATTTTACCCTTCTTCGCAATATTTTCATTATTTTTAGAAAATATGTACGGAATATATAAAAAAAATTCTGTGTGTGTTGTTTTAATTCTAATTTGGTTGTTGGGAACGAAAAGCTCACATTCAATTTTCAAAATATTTAAATACAAAAATAAAGGAAGAATGTGTAAAGATATTATGGATGCTGCTGATGATGTACACATTACATATATAGAAAATAATATAATGGCTATTTCGAGAGTATATGGGAGCAGAGAAGAGATATAAGTACATTTTCTGCATAGTATGCTAGCCCTAGTTTATTAAACCAAATTTGTTGATTTGTTGGTCGGTTAATGATGTCAGTACATGGGTAGTACTCGTATACATTAAATATTCTGTTGAGATAATTTTAAATTAAATAAATATATACTGGTCTTGTGATACACACTGTGCATGTACAGAATACGCATTACACATGGGAATGAGAATCTCCAGGGTATCGATTTGCGATGCCCGGGCGATATCATATTCTGTATACTATTCAAATCTTCTTATTTTATTTCTATCCTCATATTATACTACTACTTTTTTCCACATACCACCTTCCTTCCTAAATTATACTTACTATATATTCTATTTTCCCTACCCTCCTTGAATTACATATTTATTTTTCAAGCCACCCTCATTTTTCAGTTTTCCATCTCCGTTTTTATCTTATTTTGTTCACATTCAAAATGGACCTTGGCGACTAAATATATTATTTGTGAATATTCGAAAAAATCTACATATGATATTTTATTTTTCTCCGTCTTCTTTGTTATCTTCTTTATATATATACACACACGCATACATATAATAATATATTCTTGGACGAAATGTGGAGGTAACAGTAAAAATGAGACACACTTCCCAATAAACCCATATATTCGCTGGTCAATTCGTTTATTTGGACTGAACACAAGTATTTGGGAAATTCGTACTTACATGATGGACTGAAGAACCATATTTGCCTATCTACACAAAACCAAGCAACAACAGCAAGTCGTATAGTATTAAATACGTAACTCCCAGTATCAGTAACTCAGCAGCACTAAGTATAAAATAGAATGCTGTATTGTATGTTGTATACACGAGTACAGACGGCAATCATTCAACGATCAAATTTGCAGTAACGAAAAAGCTCAAAGTGGTTTTCGAGAATACTTCTAAGACAATATTTAAAGAAAAGATGTTAAAAAAATGTTTAACCAATTTTTGGTCTAAGAAAGTAGGTAAGCATTAGGTATTCTTACTCTTACGGTCCAGGATTAATTGGAATTAGCATTGTTTTATTTTATAATATCAGGGCTCTAAATCTATGACCAGCGAATCTGTAAGAGTCAGTAAGAAAAACTTACAGAATTTAGTGAAAATGTTTTATTACAGAGTATTTGACAGTTTGACCAGCGAATTTGTAACACGATTATCGTCAATTGAATTTTTAAATGTCAGTCAACAAAATTTAGTAAATATTTGTTATTATGTATAGAAATGAACATAAAATATTATATAAATTATTAAAATATAAATAAATATTTGTACACATAAATTATAAAAATGTATCACATACCAACATACCGCCATTACAAATCGCTCATTTGCTGCAATAGTGACACAACTCAAAATTCACTCATTTCTAAGATATTCGAATCAAACGATTCCCAATAAATCATATTTTTATTATTTTGTATCAAAACATACTCTCGTATGTAGTTATTTCTAGCAATTCAGGAAAAATTTCATATAAAAAATCACTCAATTCGTGACAGAAATTAATAATTTAAGATATTGGAAACTATCCTAACAAAATTTGCAAATTTTTAAAGAATTGTAAAAATTAAGATCCGACTGAGGATGTAGGGATAGAAAAAAATTTGTTTTACTAATCAGAATGTATTTTTATTTACTTTTGAAAAACGCCGTTTTTACACACAATTTTGAGTGCTATTTTCAATTCGCTCTACTGAAAAATTAAAATTTTTGGATTGTGTCACTCTTGTAGCAAATGAGCGAAATATACAATTTTGACGTTTCCTTCAGTTTGGGCGATAGTGTTCGCTCTTGTTACAGATTGCTATATGACAATTCAAATTTAACGAAACTGAACGAAAAGTATTTTAAGTTTCGCTGGTTAGTAATGTCAGTAGACATACATTTTCCAGATGTCACTTTGTTACCTAAATTTCTTAAAGACTCGCTGGTTAAGGCTTATTTTATAAACGCTACAACTACAGGCGACAAGTGACAGTTTGATAGTTACTACTAAAGCTGCTGCTGCACGACTGAGATTTTACCCGCACTCACAGTCTGAAATTAGTATCTAATAGATTTTGCTCAATAAAATTCATCTACTTTATTTGACATTTTCCTTGAATAAATTGTTTAATTCTAGAAATATTAAATTCAGATCTTGAAAGCGGCAAGACTGTGGTGGTTGGGTATTGTATTTGTAATCAAACTCGAAGACATATACTGCAAATTGTACACGAAAAGATGGCTTCCGTATTTTAAATATACTATGATGTGATCTGGCCTCGCCACCCCATTAAATTACACAACAGATGGGTCGATTCTGGTTTTCCTATACGGATAGGATTATTTCCTATTTCTAATTTTTATTCTGGTATGTCTTATTGGGGTTTTTACTTTACAGAAAGATATTCTTTTACAACACATGCAATATTCTAAAAAAAATGTATTCCTATATGTGCACCAAAATAAACCATAGGAAATTTTTTTTAGGAAAACCAACACTAATAGCGGCAATCAATGTAATGTTTCTTCCGCGAACTGTGGGTACCACAACAGTTGCATTAGTTCCTACACGTTTTTTTTTTGTTTTATTTTATTTAAATTATTACAACTGAATACAATTCATCTAGTAATTTTTCTTTCTTAATTTAGTCACTTGTGAATGAGAAGACGCCCATTGGCCAGCTCCATTTATATGTTATTTACTGAAGTAGTCTTTGCTTTGGTGTCCTTAATCCATTAAATCAATTGGTTTCGTTCTCTGCAATCGTCTTACTGCATGTAAAGGGTCCAACATACCACAAAGCTCTTCATTTACGTGTTGATAAATACGTTGTCCATGTATTACTGCAAGTGTTTTTTATTTCTTCTTGGAACATCGGGATATTTAGATCCCTATGAAGGTCATCATTCCTAATGTACCACGGAGTTTTAACTATACCACGTAGCACTTGGTTTTGAAAAGTTTGAATTATTTTGATGTTGGTTTTCTTTGTACAGCCCCAGAGCTGTATTCCGTAAGTCCATACAGGCTTTAGCACCTGTTGATATAATAGCAATTTATTTTCGGTTGACAATTCCGAGATCTTCCCGAGCAGCCAATACATTTTTCGATATTTGATATTAAGTCCATGTTTTTTTCTTTTTAACGTGTTCTTTCCATCTGAGCCTGGTATCTAGGGTCATCCCTAGATATTTAGCCTTATTTGCATACGGAATCTGCTGACCGTTAATGATTACTGGTTTGTAACTGACTTTTAGATTAGTAAAATTCACGTTCAATTCAAGCCCGATACGCCACGTTTTGTCCATTTTATGATTTTGTCACATGCTTCTTGAAGTTTCCTTGTCGATTCCTCGATAGTGTCTCCTAGTGAGAGAACTGCAGTATCATCAGCAAATGTTGCAACGGTAACATCGTTTAATTGAGGTAAATCTCTGGTGTAGAGTAGGTAAAGAATAGGTCCCAAAACACTACCCTGCGGAACTCCTGCCGAAATCTTTTTTAGATCGGAATATTCATCTTCATATTTCACCCGAAAGTGGCGATTCTCTATGTACGATTTTAAAATCATGTAATATTGTTTTGGTAAATCTCTATGTAGTTTGAAGAGTAAACCTCTGTGCCATACCTTATCAAAGGCCTGTTGCACATCTAGGAAGATACCAGAGCAAACATTTTTCCTTTCTAATGTATTCTCAATGACATATGTAAACCTGTGAACCTGCTCAATAGTTGAGTGTTTCTCTATGAAACCAAACTGATATTCTGGGATAAGGTTTCGTTGTTCTATGGTTATTTTCAATCTTTTGAGCAGCAGCCTCTCAAACAATTTCGCTAGTGTTGGTAGAAGTGAAATTGGCCGATAAGATTTTCTATCATTCGGTGGCTTGCCCGGTTTCGGAATCATTATTACTTCTGCTACTTTCCACTGCATTGGCACATGTTTTTTCCTGATGATCGCATTGATTATGTGCAGTAATTTACGGGTCCCTTTTTCAGGCAGCTCCTTTATTATTTGCCCTGTTATCAGATCGAAACCAGGAGCTTTCTTTACTTTTATGTTCTTAATTTCAGCTTTTAGTTCTTTCAATGTTACAGGCCTGATATCTTCGAAATCAGATATTCTGGGCGTATTAGCAGTGTTTTCGTAACTGGTCTGCTGACCTAGAGGTGGAAATGTTTCTTCAAGATGTTCAGCAAATAGGTCAGCTTTATCTTTCGCACTTCTAGCCCAATTTCCATCGTTTGTTTTGATTGGGGGGATCTGCGTTTTTGGTCGTTTTAATCCTTTTGTTGCTTTCCAGAGGGAATAGTCGGTATCTTTAGTTGGGGCTAGAGAACAAAGATATTTTCCAATTGTTTTATTATCCACTGCTTTTAGAGTACCTTAAGTTTGATGCACAAGTTGTTTAAAGTGGTTTTATCTTGCGGCGCACGCGTATTTTGCCATTTCTTTCGGGCTTTTCGTTTTTCCTGCACTAATTCTCTTACTTCTATTGGGTAAATAACGGAGTTTTCTTTCCTGGATGATAATTTGGAGGTGCATTCCCAAGCCGACCATTGTATGACATCAATAAGCCGGTCTAGTTCCTCTTATATTTCATTTTCACTTTTGATTGGCACTTGAAGTTCTATTTTTTCCTCTACTACTATAAGGTCTGGGATTTTGTGAGGATCTGTTGGCCAGTACGTTGGTTTGCCTCCTGAGTAAAATTCACAGTTCGCGTATTGGCCAGCTGCAAGTAATTCTTTGCCTTTTGGAGAGGTTAGTCTTGAACCCCAGAAGGTATTTTTTGCATTAAAATCACCTCCGATAATGAAGTTACTTCCTAATTTCTGGAACAGGTTAATGTAGTCTTCTTTTTTTAGGTTATACCGTGGGGGACAATATATTGCAGATATATTTCAGGTGTTGTGATGACCAAATTTAACCGTCACGGTGTTTACTTGCATGGATTCTTTTTCTATTTTTAATTCTTCATGATGTTTGATATTATCCCTAATAAATATAGCTGATCCTCCTCTTGCTCGTTCTGCAGGATTTGTGGTATGGTAACAAGTATATCTCCGGATTGATACATAGGAGCTGCTGGTAAAATGTGTTTCTGATATTAAGCATATATCAATTTTCTCTGTATTTAGAAATAGTTCTAATTCTTCTAGGTGTTATGTTAATCCGTTTGCATTCCATATGGCTATTCTTAATAAGTAGTTTTGATGTCTGGATTCTGCTCCGCAATTATGAGTTGAACTATGTATTGCAGACATTATTTATTTTTAACTATTTTGGAACTTGGTATTTCCAGCAGGTTAAGTCGATTCAGAATTAGCTTATTTAGTTTATTCTGTTCTTCAAGGCTATTTAGAGTTGCTTGGACAGTGTTTTTGAAATTTTCGGTACCGTTCGCCTCATTTTCTTTCGGATTTGAAGCGGCCTGTGTATATGTATAATTCTCCCTACGCATAGATGATTCGTTTCTTCCTCGATTCTTGTTTGGATGACTTAGAGGGGGTTTGCGTGCCTGATCCCTCATTTTTTGTAGCTGCTTGGCAACCTCACATCCTCGGTAGCTGGCTGGATGCTGCCCATTACAATTTATACATTTTGCTGGTTCTTCTTTTGATAGTTTGCAAGTTTGTGTTGGGTGCTTTCCAGCACATTTCACACATCTTGGATCGCGCGCGCAATATCGTTGCGTATGGTTAAAGCCTTGGCATTTTTTACATTGTACTATTCTTGTACTGCCTCTTTTAACAGCTTCGATCTTTACTACAGCTTCGATCTTTACTCGCATGTTGAGTATGCCAGTTATATTGTAAATGTTTTCTATTTGCTCGGGTTTATCAAACGTTAGTATGAAAAATCCTTTATTTTCTAGATCCTCCATTATTGAATTAATTTCACAGGTTGGATGTAGCCCTATTGCAATGACCTTGATGGGACGATCGTTTTTGTTTTCGTACGTGTACCACTGATATTTTTGCGTATTCAGCTTCATTGACAAGTTTCTGTATGCGTTTGGATTTGAAGTGTTAATCTTCCATACATGTTAACCATACATGTTCAGAGCAGTAATTTTATACTCTTGTTCCGTAACAGTACTCATTACACTTTGGATTTCTGAGTAGTTCGTTACTCCTACTATGAAAATCGGTGGTGGGGCTTTTACCTTTGTCTGTGCTTCATTTTGTTGAGCTGGTTGCCGTTCGGATGATTTTTCTACCTCTCGTGATGACTCATCGACATTTATTGGTGGGGGTGATTTCTCTTTTGGTTTAGCTGCTTGTTGGTCTAGAGCTAGTTGTTTCTTGATGACTTACTGTTTTCTAGAAACCTCTTTTGAAGTTGATGGTAAAGTTTCTGCCATTTCTGGTGAGTGTTGAGCTTTCCTTTTCTTACTTGGTCTTTTACTCCGGTACAACATTCAATTTGTTTCTCTTTCTAATTCTTCTTCATCCGTGTGGAATGGATTGATGTCATCGTCGATTGCAGGATTAGGTGTCGTCCCAAGTACTGCACGTGTTTCAACTGCTTTTTTGAGTTCTTCATTCTCTTTCTTTAGAATTGTAAATTCTTCTTTCAATTTAATTGTAAATTCAGATTTACCGTCAGTTTATCGTGAACAATTTATGGTGAGCAATTTATCGTAGAATAATTTATCGTAGAACAATTTATCGTGGAAACAATTTGTCGTGGAATCAATTTATCGTGGAACAATTTATCGTAGAACGTGGGCAATTTATCGTATAACAGTTTATCGTGGATAATTTATCGTATATCAGTTTGGAACAGGTTTAGTATCGCAGTCAATTTTTTTGACAGTCTGAGCGACGGTAGCGCCACTTTGACCAAGAGCGGAATTGTTGATAACTAAAAATGTGCCTTTGCGTATCATTTTGGACCTAGCGCCATCTATTGGAATAAAAACGAACTAAAATTTTTAAAAAATACGTTAAGGCGTGCTAAAAAATTTAATAAAAAAATATTGAATCTCATTTAAAAATAAATGAAATTTAATATTTTTTTATGAATATATTAAATTGAGAGTGGGAGTCGCACTGCGTGCCGCACGTAGGAGCAGATTATATAGAATCTATTAATGACACCTACGCTCCTCCCCGTAGCCCTGCGGGGCTCTTTAGATTTTAATTTCGGGGGGCGTAGGAGCCGGGATCTTCAAACATGTCACACTGCGTGCCGCACGTAGGAGCAGATTATATAGAATCTATTAATGGCACCTACGCTCCCCCCCGTAGCCCTGCGGGGCTCTTTAGATTTTAATTTCGGAGGGCGTAGGAGCCGGGATCTTTAATCGGTTAAGAAACTACCGAGTTCCGTCCCACATGGCCATATTCCAGAACTTCTTCCAAAAATCATTCAATAATCCCATTTCCATCCAACATACCCAATCTCATCATAACCGGTTAAGAAACTACCGAGTTCCGTCCCACATGGCAATATTCCAGAACTTCTTCCAAAAATCATTCAATAATCCCATTTCCATCCAACACTCCCAATCCCATCATAATCGATTAAGAAACTACCGAGTTCCGTCCCACATGGACATATTCCAGAACTTTTTCCAAAAATCATTCAATAATCCCATTTCGATCTAACATACCCAATCCCATCATAATCGGTTAAGAAACTACCGAGTTCCGTCCCACATGACAATATTCCAGAACTTCTTCCAAAAATCATTAAAGAATCCCACTAATTTTTTAATACCTTGCATAAAACCTTTCTACGATAAATTGTCCACGAAAAACCGTTCTACGATAAATTGTCCTACGATAAATTGTGTCCACGGTAAATTGTGTCCACGATAAACTGTTCTACGATTAAATGTTCACGTTAAATTGAAACACGATAAATTGTTTACGATAAAGAGACTGTCACCCGTGTTACCTAGGTGTACACAGAGACAGCCGAATCCCTCTGAGTACCCTAGGCTGAGGAGCGTTCCTACACGTGATGTAGCACGTGTTGTTCGCCTTAAATGTAAATTGAGTCCATTTTCGTGAAGAAAAAATATTTTTACACGATTTTCTGGAGCATTTTCAGAAAAATTAAGAGCGTAAGTTCTTCTTAAATCGTTTAACTTCGACAAAAAAATCAAACATAGAGAATGTTCACATTTTAATTACTTTCAATTCTTATCTTGCTTTTTATCTTACTTTTTTTAACAAGATAATCAAAGAACCAACGGTTCCTAAATCTATTGAAATAGTTACTCTTGGGGACAAAACAACTTTTTATGGCGCTAAATTAAAACGAAAAGGGTTAAATTTTCTCAGGTAACAAATTCAAAGGCAATTTCAAATGGAAATTGGAAACAAATTTAGTGCTTCATAATCTATGAAACGACTCTCCTATATTCTCGAAATGGTTCACCCTTTACATCATGGAGTATTTTTTATGGTAGCTAAGCTACCGCAAGCAGTTGTCAGGCAACCTCGCTATTAGAATATTAAAACTAATAGGGCAAACCCGAGTTTTTTTTAAATTGTTTAATTTGTTTTTGAAAAAGTTGAATTTCCTATAAAAAAAGTTTATTTTGAAATAGAAAAAGTTTAGTATGAATTTGCAAATATTTTTGCAAAAGGTTTACTTTGTTTTGGAAAAAGTTGCCATTGAACTTTAATTGGTTTAATTTGGAATTGAAATTCTATATACCCTTTGTTCCATTTTAATCGGTGGGTTTGTGCCCTTGCTAGAATTCATTGTAATCGGTTGATCGTTGCTGTCTAGTTTTTTGTACACAATTTTTGGATGTTGGTGCGACGAAAGAGATGATGGAGCGAGAGATGGTGTTGCTCGTTTAGTGTTTGGAGCAAGACACACATAGAAAATATATTTTTCTGCATCGTGATGTGATGCGCGATTTTTTTTTTAGTTAGTCGTGATTTTGAGTTATACTTAATAAAAAATTGAGTCATGATTTGGATGTAAAATAAAATAAGGCTAGTTTTTGGATTTGGATAAGTCGGGTGCGACTTTAATATGAAATAGTTTTTTTAATAAAAAATTTTTGGATGTAAAAAAATAGAAGCCGACTCTAGTTTTTGTATAGCGTATAAGACAAAAAATTGTTTAACTCCCTGGAGAAACAGACGTAATAAAACTGTATCCTAGCTTAAAAAGTAATATAAGCAGTTTACGTGTTTTTTAGGGATACCATCGTATTCCCGAAAATTTTATTACCAAAATGATGTTTTTGACTAGATCAAAAACTTACTAGTAGGCTAGGTAGGTTTCTCAAATTTCAAATTGCCCAAAATTAATAGTCCGAAAAATATCCCAAATCACTTTTTGTAAATTTTTGATTATTTGGCCGAAAAATTTAATTTCAAAAAATAAAAAATCCAAAATTTTCATTTAATTTTTATATTTATTTAAGACTATTAAATGAAAATATAAAAATGAAATATAAGTACATAAGAGTAACATATATTTTATATTTTAATAATATGTCTTACGAAAATTTATCTCCCGAAAATGGAACCAAATGAGTCGGAATCTGCGCGCGCAGATTTCGACTCATTTGGTTTTATTTTCGGTAAATTTTGGGATTTTTAATTCGATATTTTAATTTTTTGAGATTTTGAGTTCGAGCAATTTTTTTCCTGGTAAATATATTTTTGGTATTATGTGATTTGAGATTTTTGTTGTTTGGATTATTATTTTCGGGATGGCATTTTGTGATATTTTTTTTCGCTAATAAAATTTTTGGCCTTTCGATACTAACCCATTATTGTCAAATGTTCTTGTTTTCCGTTCTAATTTCGGCGTTGGTCCAATTTTCGATTTGGGTTCTGCTACCTTTAGATTAAATGGCCTGTAACTTGGTCAAAAACGAGTGGAGCCCAAAATTTTTGAAGGAAAACTTCTTTAGGCACGCTTGACTTGGTGACTAAGCTGGCAAATGCGTTACGAAAAGTGTAATCGAACGAGGCGAACGAAACAATAACAATACACAACAACAACAATAAACGAAAACCTAATCATTTTCCTTTAGTATCAGGATGTGCCATGACAATTCATAAATCCCTAGGTGGAACATTAGTTGATACCAAAAATTGGTAAATGGAAAATTGGAAAATTGAAAATTTCGAAAATTTGAAAATTGGAAAATTATAAAATTGGAATATAAGTAAATGGAAAATTGAAAAATATGAAAATATGAAAATATGAAAATATGAAAATATGAAAATATGAAAATATGAAAATATGAAAATATGAAAATATGAAAATATGAAAATATGAAAATATGAAAATATGAAAATATGAAAATATGAAAATATGAAAATATGAAAATATGAAAATATGAAAATATGAAAATATGAAAATATGAAAATATGAAAATATGAAAATATGAAAATATGAAAATATGAAAATATGAAAATATGAAAATATGAAAATATGAAAATATGAAAATATGAAAATATGAAAATATGAAAATATGAAAATATGAAAATATGAAAATATGAAAATATGAAAATATGAAAATATGAAAATATGAAAATATGAAAATATGAAAATTGGAAATTTGGAAAATTAGAAAGTTGGTAAATTGGAAAACTGGTAAATTGGAAAATTGAAAACTGGAAAATTGGAAAGTCATAATATAGACTTCTATGTCACTGACTGACTCACTCGAGAACGCACTGGGTGACCAAAAAATTTTTTTTTCTTTATTATAACATCTATGTCACTCACTCACTCCAGAACGCACAGGGTGACCAAAAAAAATTCGTCCGTGTGATATATTTTATATATGTATTTTTTTCTATATTATAGCTCCATTCAACACGTGGTATCACAGAAACCGATTCTTTCTTTGTTTCTTTCCCCGTTTGCCTATGACACAGGTTTTAATGCGACTTAAACAAATTTTCGATGAAACCACACTACACAAACATAAATGAAATAAAAAATATTTCAAGGCCATTTTTACTATGCGAAGAGATTTCAAAAATGATTTGTCCATTTTGTTACACATAAATAAACATTATCTATTACGACTAGTTGGCCTTGAAAAAGTTACCAAGTTACAAGGTTACCTCTTGTGGCATCAGACATAAACGGCTAGGTGACACTCGAGAACGCACAGGGTGACCATTTTTTTTTCAATATTATAATTTTTTTATATTATATTATAAATATTAAATATATATTAGAAGTTTTACTTCAGTAGTGTGGTCTAAAGCACACTAAATTTTTTTAATTTGATATTTGATTAGGTCATGATGAGCCTAAAATTATTTGTATGTCAATTGTTCTTGTTTTCTGTTCTAATTTCGGTTTTGGTCCGATTTTCGATTTGGGTTCAGCTAGCTTTAGATTAAATGGCCTGAAATTTAGTCACAAACGAGTGGAGCCCAAAAATTTTTAACTTGATAATTGGGGTTGGTATCGAAAGGCCAAAAATGTTATTAGCGAAAAAAAATATTTAAAAATGCTATCCCAAAAATAATAATCCAAACAACAAAAATCTCAAAACCCATAATACTAAAAATATATTTACCAAAAGAAAAATTCCTCGAACACAAAATCTCAAAAAAATATAAATATCGAATTAAAAATCCCAAAATTTACCGAAAATAAAACCAAATCTGCGCGCGCAGATTTCAACTTATTTGGTTCTATTTTCAGAAGATTCGGAAAAATTAAATCTTTAGATAATTTTTCTTAAGATATTTTTTTAAAATATAAAATATATATTACTATTATGTAGACCTATACTTCATTTTCAAATTTTCATTTAATAGACTTAAACAATTATAAAATTAAATGAAAATTTTGAAATTTTTTTTATTGACATTAATTTTTTTGCCCAAATAATCAAAAATTTGAAAAAGTTGATTTGGGATATTTTTCGGGATATTTATTTTTGGCAATTTGCAATTTGAGAAACTGCCTACTAGTAAGTTTTTGATCTAGTCAAAAACATCATTTTGGTAATAAAATATTCGGGAATACGATGGTATCCCTGATATTTGATTAGGTCATGTTGAGCCTAAAATTATTTGAATGTCAAATGTTCTTGTTTTCCATTCTAATTTCGGTTTTGGTCCGATTTTCGATTTGGGTTCTGCTAGCTTTAGATTAAATGATCTGAAGTTCGGTCAAAAATGAGTGGAGCCCAAAAATTTTTAATATGGCTTTTGATTAGGCCATAATGAGCCTAAAATTATTTGTATGTCAATTGTTCTTGTTTTCTGTTCTAATTTCGGTTTTGGTCCGATTTTCAATTTGGGTTCAGCTAGCTTTAGATTAAATGGCCTGAAATTTGGTCAAAAACGAGTGGAGCCCAAACATTTTTAACTTGATATTTGATTAGGTCATGATGAGCCTAAAATTATTTGTATGACAATTGTTTTTGTTTTGCGTTCTAATTTCGGTTTTAGTCCCAGTTCCGATTTGGGTTCTGCTAGCTTTAGATTAAATTGCCTGTAATTTGGTCAAAAACGAGTGGAGCCCAACATTTTTATTTTGATATTTGATTAGGTCATGATGAGCCTAAAATTATTTGTATGTCAATTGTTCTTGTTTTCCGTTCTAATTTCGGTTTTGGTCCGATTTTCGATTTGGGTTCTGCTAGCTTTAGATTAAATGATCTGAAGTTCGGTCAAAAATGAGTGGAGACCAAAAATTTTTAATATGGCTTTTGATTAGGCCATAATGAGCCTAAAATTATTTGTATGTCAATTGTTCTTGTTTTCTGTTTCGAAATTAGACGGTTTTGGTCCGATTTTCAATTTGGGTTCAGCTAGCTTTAGATTAAATGGCCTGAAATTTGGTCAAAAACGAGTGGAGCCCAAACATTTTTAACTTGATATTTGATTAGGTCATGATGAGCCTAAAATTATTTGTATGACAATTGTTTTTGTTTTGCGTTCTAATTTCGGCTTTAGTCCCAGTTCCGATTTGGGTTCTGCTAGCTTTAGATTAAATTGCCTGTAATTTGGTCAAAAACGAGTGGAGCCCAACATTTTTATTTTGATATTTGATTAGGTCATGATGAGCCTAAAATTATTTGTATGTCAATTGTTCTTGTTTTCCGTTCTAATTTCGGTTTTGGTCCGATTTTCGATTTGGGTTCTGCTAGCTTTAGATAAAATGACCTGAAGTTTGGTCAAGAAAAAGTGGAGCATAAAAATTTTTAATGGGGCATATAAATAGGTCATAATGAGCCTAAAATTATTTGATGTAAATTGATCTTGTTTTGCTTACGAATTTGATTTTTGGTCCGATTTTCGATTTAGGTTCAGCTAGCTTTAGATTAAATTGCCTGAAATTTGGTCAAAAACGAGTTTAGCCCAAAAAATTTTAACTTGATATTTGATTAGGTCATGATGAGCCTAAAATTATTTGTATGTCAATTGTTCTTGTTTTTAGTTCTAATTTCGGCTTCGGTCCAATTTTCGATTTGGGTTCTGCTAGCTTTAGATAAAATGACCTGAAGTTTGGTCAACAAAAAGTGGAGCCCAAAATTTTTAATGTGGCATTTGATTAGGCTATAATGAGCCTAAAATTATTTGTATGTCAATTGATTTTGTTTTGCTTTCGAATTTGATTTTTGGCCCGATTTTCGATTTGGGTTCTGGTAGCTTTTAAGTGATAAAGCCTTATTTTTCTCATAGAGCGAGCATAATAAAAAAAATTAAATAGGGCATTTAATTAGCCTAAAATTAACCTTTAATTTTCCAATTGTTTTTAAATCGTTTTTTGATATGGGTTCTGCTAACTTTTTCTTAAGCTAGCAGAACCCGCGTTTTAGTTGGAAGGGATGGAGCCCAAATCTTTTTAATAGAGCATTTAATTCCATACTATCTTGTAACGATTGATCTTTCTCATCAATATTTGAATTTGGTTTTCTGCAATGATGCGGTTTCTTTAACTGGTATCACATTATTATTAGTTGGCCTAATTAACCGCAGTACTTACTTGCGATGCCGTATATAACATTTGGTATCATTTCGTGTAATACCGCTGGGTATAAATTACAATGGTGGTAATTTCACGGATACTTTATAAATTAAATAAGTTTATTTCCTTTATTTTCTCTCATTGCCTCAAACACTGCTCTAGTTTTAGGAGTACATCAAACAAATACCTTTATTTTAGGTGTGATGTGTCAATTATATTTTGAACGGGGTTTTCCAATCGGTTACCTTCATGCATCTGTTTATCTTTAATTTAAAAACTTTCAATAATTTAAAATTAAAAAAACCCTTTCAATCATCATGTTATGTCCAAAATTTCCAATATTCACTCTCCTCCCGCTATTCAAAGTCGTTCTACATTTTCATCGAAGAGACGGAACTTTTTCCATTTTTTGCCTTTTCTTCAATTTAATTTTATTATTTGTTCTATTTTATTCATAAAATTTATTTGATTTTCTTTTTCGATTTTTATTCTTTTGTTGCTGTTTCTCTCTCTCTATGCGTTCCACAACATTTTTTCGTTCTTTTCCTAGTTTTATTTTTGCCTTACAGCACTTTTGAATTATATGAATTGAAAATCTATCGGACTATTGCCGAAAAAATAAAATAAAATAAAAATAAATCTATAGTAAATTCAAAGCACGTGCTTTCATAATGAGATAAGCCTTAGTATGTACCGATCGGGTTCAATAGAATTTCTTTTTTATGTATTATGTTTTGGAAGAAATTTCCTTCTTGCCGATTGAATAGAGAAGAGATTGTATGGAATAAATAAAAAATTAAAGGAACAGAACCAACAACAACAACAGTAGCACACGTTTGAAAGTAAAATGAGAATGAAGATGACGTGGTGTATACGAATACTAAAGAGGAATAATACATAACAATCAAGGAGACGAAAACTACTTCTCTGTTTACTCGGAAATATGTGTTTTCCTCGATTTTCGGGATTGGTTTTGGTTTAGATTTTCCTTTTCGCAAATAAATTTATTTCATTTTAACTCAATTGTAATCAGTGATGATAATATTAATTTAATTGAAAATAGGAAATAGAACAAACAAAATACACATAAATACAACAATTGGGGGAAATGAGAATATCGGGTATGTGTGTACGAAATGTACACATGTGGTTGTGTTTCATATCAATTTTTTAAAGGATTCGTATTTTGAACACTAATTCTCAGTTTTGCATTTTTGATTATCTCGATGACGTATTCCATCTTTAAGTTTATATGATGGTTATCGTTCCTAATGTACCATGAGGTGTGGGTAAAGGGTAACTGCAGCAGGGAAACTTTCGAATTTCAAAATGAAACTTTGCATACCGATTAAGCCAAATTGTGCTAATTAGTGCTCACAGGAACAAGTTAGTGCTAGTACAGAAGCCGAGAAAATGGGAAAAGTAAATTTCAAATTTCGCCTGATAGAAATATAATTTTTATTCATAAATTGAGGAAAACAAACTTACCCCTAAAAGATACTATATTAAACAAACAAAATACAGAAGTATACCGTTCAATAATAATTGTGTTGAACAACAAATTAAACAAAAGAAGTACGTACAATTCTAAAATTCAAGAATAAGCAATTCAGGTATCATATTCCTGTGGCAAGTTCATTATCATCGGAAAAATATAGTAGCTGAATTTGTGCTAATCCAGATTTGGCTCAATTCCATTGAACAACAAAGACCGTTGAATGAACGATAATCAAGCCGTTGATGGAAATTATTCAATAAAACTGGTTCAACCGGATGAGCGTGTTCCTATAATATGTTGCATCAGCATATTTAGTGTTACATTGGAATGTTAACTCTTCCCTCTATATAGACCCATGTCCCGTGAATCAAAATTTCAATGTATTGGTTTGGATCTGCTGCTGGCCTGGTTTGTTTTCATTGCGTTATCTTTTTAATCTGTGTCTTATGAATTTTGTTTTCCCGAAGTCGTGGTGACAGTAACATTATTATCGTCTCCTACTGTGTCTTTCTGAAATTTTGGTTTATTTTTGGATTGGATTTGTTTGATCGCTGTGAAGATTGTATCACCATAGGCTCGTAAGTTTTAGGTTTTTATTTTTTGTTCTTGTGCTCTTCTGATTTTTTCGATTATGTACTCGTTTAGAATGGTTTTAAAGTTGGTTAATTTTTTACCCTTTGAACCTCCTGTTATACCGGTCCACCGCGAAGTTGATCAACTCGTTTGGTGTCAATTCTTTGTACTCATTCTATACACATCTAAAAATTTCAATTACCGTAGAGTGTACTCTACGTAGAGTGTACTGATTATGGGGCTTATGAAACTCCTCTCATTGTCCATTACCAGCGTCTTAGGAACGGTAAAATAATGTAAAGCTTAACATTCATTGAGTTGTCTCTTACGTGTGGGATGGATTTAGATTTTTGAAATTTGTCCACACACAAAATGAATCTCTCAAGTGCTTGATCTCCATCATGTCAATGTGGAGTATTTCTGCTGGATACATTGGAATGGCGGTGTTTCTTGAATTTGTACATGATTTGAATGTCTAGCATATTTGTTGAGGTTACGGGTGTCACAGGTTTGTGTATACTTCTTGACTATAGACTGGCCACTTCTTGACTATAGACTGGCCTTTCTAACATCTGTTTCATTCTGTTCTTACGTTATCCGTATATGGTTACGATGTGACCTCTTATGTTTCTCTTTTATAATTTGAAATTTATTTTCTTGATTAACGATGTCTCTGACCGTTCTCTGGGTTAGGCGAATTTTATAACTTGCGAAATGTTCATTATAGGTTTCTTATAGTATTGGTATGAATTCTTCAGGTATCGTTATACCATTGATTATTCGGGTTTAACTTCTCTTGTAGGAGTTTACTTAAAATTTCCCTGTTTAACACTTAGCCTGCCAGTAATGTCTGTGATATGATGTATGTGGTTCTTCATGAACGTAAATGTCTTGACCTTTTCGAAATATTATATGATTCTTAAATGCGTTGATTGGAGCATCGCAGTATTTTGTCAGGTCCATTGAGTGCTCCTCAGCACTATGGATCATTCCATCGGTAGGCAACGTGTTTGCCTCTAGTACAGCCCGGTTTATACACGAGTTCGTTGTTATATTCTTCTAAACGCGCCTTCCATCTCTTTAATTTGGCGTTATTATTTCTATTACTAAGAGCGAACGTGAGCGGTTGATGATCGGTAAGGATTTTAATTTTCTCGATCCGTGTAAATAGATTCCTAAGTTGTCCATAGCCCAAATTATCGCCAACATCTCTTTCTCGTTGATCGTGCATTTTTCCTTGGTATTTAAGGACCTCGAAATGTACGTAATCGGTCTGTCCTAGCCTATATCTCCCTGTGATAACACGGCTCCTATAGCTGTGCCTGAAGCGTCGGTTGTTAGGTTGAAGGGTTTGTTGAAACCTGGGAATATCCGACGATGACAGTAATTCTTTGGTTTGTAGAAATGCTTGAATTTAATTTTGGTCCATGCTGATTTTTTATTTTTTACTTTTTTTTTGGTAACATTTGTCAGAGGTTTAATTATATTTGCGAAGTCCTTCTCGAAACTTCTGTAATTCGATGCCAAACCCGAGGAATGACTTTAAGTCCTTCAGATTTTCTGGCCTTTTAAGATTACAGATGGCGGCTACTTTTTGAGGTAGCCTAGGAATTCAGTTTGCGTCTTTAGGACTTCTATTTTGTCCAAGTTGATTCGTAGGTTCGCTCTTTCAAGTTTGGTGAATATTAGTTCGATGTTTTTTAAATGTTCGTCGTCGGTTTCTCCTCCAAAAATGATGATATCTTCGACATATACGTAGTCAATTTTGCCTATATACTAATCCTCTGGAAGATACACTCAAAAAAAAAATTTACAAAATTTTTGTAAATATACAGCACACAAAATAATTTGTAAATTTAACAACGTCCCTTTCAATTGTTATTGTTAATATTTTGTATATTTGACGAAATTTTTATTAAATTTACAAATTTTATTGTATTTTTTTCAATATTTTCAATTTTATGAAAATTTTATTGAATTTATTAAAAAAAAGTTGTTATTTTTAAAATTTATTTTTATAATTTTCAAATTATTTTGTGTGCTGTATATTTACAGAAATTTTTTTTGAGTGTAGCTGGTGCATTTTTGAGACCAAAAGGAAGGCTCAAAAATTCATATTTACCATCAATTTATTGCACTCCGTTGAGTTCGATTGGCTGGACAAAAAAGTTCGTGCAGAGGTAGCGGAAATTTCACATATTCAATATGTGAAACGAAAAGCTAAACTGGATGTGTTGTGGGATAAGGCTTATCCATTTAACCGTATAGAGGTAATAGTGGTTCGCCTAGTTTCGAATTTCATCCACGTTTTAAGAACTTGTCCTCAGTCGTTTTCCGTGATATAGAGGTGCAAATGCTTAGCAACGGAGTGAATTTTGCCCCTACGCCAAACAAAATCGACCTTCGATCATTCGAAAATCTCACTGTAGATGCTGAAACTGCCATATTTGGCCAGACAACCCAATTAAAATCAGTGTGTGCGCTACCAATAATGAAAGGTATTGATAACTCTTCTACTCCACCACTCTCTTCTCGCGTGTAAAGCCGATTACGGTAATAAAATTACTGATTTTGTTACAGAAAGCAAAGCAATAGTGCTTGGCAGGGATCCAACTAAGTCTTTCAAGACTTTGGTTAGTAAGTGTATCAACCAATGCCTGAAGTTGTTTGATGGAACTGGTTGAAAATACTCTGTCATGAATCCATCCGCTCCGATCCTTTATGGTTTACCAAAAATCCATAAGGAGGGCATTCCGATTAGACCAATAGTCGCTTATTGCAATGCTCCTGCCTACAAGCTATGTAAGGGTTTCATAAATTTTTTCAATTGTCATACTAATTTCTTTTCGGCTTACTCGGTTAAGAACTCGGTAGAATTGATTAACAAAATTCAAGACGTCGACATTCCGTTACATTCAAAACTAGTTTCATTTGACGTTGCCAGTCTTTTCACTTCTATTCCAATTAATACTTTGTCCCAAATAGTTTGTAATTACTTAGATAGGGATGTTGTAGATGAGGGCTTACGTCGTGAACTGAAGTTAGTGTTTGAGACTTGTATTAAACAAAATTATTTCTATTTTGATAGCATATTATGTCTATGGAATGGAACTGATAGACTGTTAGACTCTTTCCTTACTTGGTTCAATTCTCAGTATCCCACTATTGATTTTACGTTAGAAAAAGAAGAAAATAAATGTATTAACTTTCTAGATATAACAAGAACCAGGATTATTTCTTCTTTAGACTTCACAATTTATCGGAAACCCACGTATACAGACGCTGTTACCCATAGTTCTTCAAACCATCCCCATAATATTAAAATGTCACCTTTCCACTCACTCATAGATAGACTAATACGAGTAAACATCCCTTTGACAAATTCAAATTATAACATAGAGCTTAATATAATTCTACAAATCGCAACGAATAACGGATATGCAACTAGGACTTCCATATCCGTTATTCGTTGCGATTTGTAGAATTATATTAAATCCGATTCGGGAAAATTCGCGTCGTTTCGAGTATATAGGAAAAGCAAGCCAACGGATTAGCAACATCGTGTCCAATTATACCAATATTAGTTTTGCTTTTTATAATAATAACACAATAAAGAAAATGATTTTTAACAATAAACCTAGAGTTGATCGCCTTTCCAAATCTGGTGTCTATAGGATCAATTGCAATTATTGTAGTTTCTCCTATATTGGCCAGACTGGGCGCAATTTTGGAGTTAGACCTAAAGAATATTTATCTGGTTGCAATCAATCAACTTTCCATAACCATTTAACTTTAGAGAATCATACAGCTAGCTTGAACAATTTGGACATATTACATATACAACCTAAAGGCAGACGTTTAGATACCTTAGAGTCTTACGAGATTCGAAAATCAATATTTCTTAACCAAAATATCCGTAACGAACAGAGAAAAATTCGTTTCTCACCAATTGCAGTCCCCGCCCTTTTCTATAATTTGACTAATACGTCGGATAATTAAATGTACTTCAATATACCTTGAATTTTGTTACTCAGCTGATGACTAATCGCCCACCTGCGCGATCAATAGATTAATTTTTATTGCTTATTTTTTGTCTCTCCTTCTTTTGTTAATTTTTTGCTTTTTTCTGCTATATCTGCTATATATAACAAATTTTTACTTTTACAAATCAGTAGATACTCCTGATGATGACCTAACAAGTCGAAATCGATCGAGTGATTTTTTAAACTTTTTGAACAAATTTTTTAATTAAAATATTCAAAAAATCTAATTTTACGAAATAAAAAACAAGTGTTTAATAAAATGTCTTTATTAAGTGTAAGTGTGCTGCGCAAAGTGCCTACGGCAAATAGCGTAAAAAGTTTTACGCTTCATGGTGGAATAGGAGGTCTTGTGTACATCCGATTCTTCCATTTTGATTTAGTGGTAGTACCCTGATGTAAAATCTGTTGTAGTGAAATATCTAGAATAGGTTCACGCTGATATTAGATATATCCGGGATTGGATACATTGGATTGGATTGGAGCTTTTAAACGTTTGTAGTCGATCACCATCCTGTACTTTTGTATGTTGGACGCATCCAATTTTTTCTTCACTACTCAGGTCAATTATATGGCGTCCTCGATGGTCGTATAAGATTCCATCTTTTAGCAGTTTGTCGATTTGTTGTTGGACCTCGTTTCTCATATTAACTGGATAAGGATAGGATTTTGTATAGACTGCCTCATCTGTTGTTGTTCTAACTTCCGTCCTTACAGTGGTCTCTATTGGTGTTATATTATTTACAGGTCCAAATAGCTTTTTGTACTTAAGAGCATAATTTGGATTCTGTCTTATAATTCGGAAGGATAGATGGTTATTCTGGATTTCCAAACTATTCACTTGGAGTGCTTGTTTCTCGTAAAGTGGTATCCTATAATGTTTGACTTGAGAGTTAGGATGTTATTCTTCCGGTCGATAACTACGCCGAGTTTCTTTAAGGTATCGTCTCCGATTATGCCTTTAAATGAACTTAATCCTGGTAGAACGAAAAACTCAATTTTTGCGTTGATACCGATACTTGAAAGAATTGTCCGCAGATCTTCTTGTTTATTTCTATTTGCTCTCCTACCGATCTTATTTTAAATTTGTTGTTAGTTGGTGTCGAATTTTTAGTTAATTGTACACAGACGAAATTCTTGTCCGCCACAGTATCAATCAGGAAATTGAAGGTGTCTCCGGTTCTTGTTCGGTATTTTATGTATGGTATGCTACTGAGGATCCCATCATAAAATTTAGTTCTGCCTTCTCTTCGTATTCTCCGTTTCTGGTAAACCCTCGTTGTTTTCTTGGTTCGTTGTAATACGAATTTTCTCGATTATGAGCTGGTGGATTTTGTTTAATGACGGATCAGACTCCATTCGTTCATGTGGCTTGGGATATGTTGGGCTGGGTGGTTTTCTAAATTATATGTCTGGTCACCATATCTACATTTAATCGTCGAATGAAGACGTCAAGGGCTCTAACGATTAGTGAACATTGATGGCGTAAATTTCGTCTAATGTCATGCTTCTCGGCGATAAATATTTTTTTATCGATGCCCGTTCGTCAGTGCTCCCGTCAGTTTTCTTATTATTAAATTTTTTTCGATAAAATTTATTATGGACTAAAATGGGTTAGCCTCTACAAGCGGTAAGGCAACCCATTTACATAGAGTTACCACTATCTGTATGGCATCCCTTGCGGCATTTGTTCCCGCAGCTCAGTTGGTGTAGAGGGAACGGCGTGGGGATGAGGATACCCAGATAGCTGGTCTGGTTAACCGTGACCAGTTTATCCTTTTTGAGGGAAGCAAGAAAAAAATTTATACGACGGGATTTTGGCGGGTCTCGGACCCTGAAGTGGGGTGAAAATAAAAAAAAGATTGTCAACCCATCCCGCTGATGAGCTGACTCTGGGTGTGTATATTTTATGACTCTTAGTGAGTCATCTTCTACCTGACCCTCCTTCATGTTATGATAAACAACTCGGCCAGTTTGATTTATTAGTAAGATCGGCTCCAACAGAGAGGAAAGAGACAGCCTAGGCCGGAACAGTTCCTGTCTTAAAAATACCGTTAGAGGAACAATCCTTTACTGGTTTTAGTTAATTGTTAGTAAAACCAATTAAAGCTTTAACCTAATACTTACGTATATAGATACACTCACCTTTAAAAATAATTATCTTTCGGCCGCTTATCTCTAGTCCTCCGCTTGATGGCACACTTTGATACGCAAAAATAAACTTGAACCCACAAACTTAGTCTTTGAACTATAAATTTCAATTTTTTTGTAATATTAGGTATTATCTAGCTATTATCTAGAGAAATTAAACAAAAAGAAAACTTGAATCCACTTAACCAACGTTTAACACTCTCCGCCAACGAACTTAAACCAAAAACTAACCACTATTCAAGAATTTTGTACCCTATTTATACGATGGCTTGCGTGGTTCCTGGCCTACACCGTGATTACAGAAATTTATATATAAAAACGCAAATTAAAAATAAAAATAACAAAACCGGATGTCCATCGAAATTCGTCTGACGAAACTTGAGGAGGTTGTCAACGACACAGCATGGAGTTTCCCCTCCCAGTATACCCAACCCGAAAAATTTGATAATCCATTTTATTTTAATCAACAGCAAAAGGAAAAATAACCGACGAGAAGCGGAGAACCAAAATCCCGCAAGAGAATAACAAACAAAAAAATCAAAATAACCGCCGCAAAAAATTTTTGGGCGAGACCAATGTGCGCACCCAGGTGACCCAGGTGACCAAACAATCGCCGTCCACATTTGATTTCTTTGCGTGGGTTCTTTTTTATGTATGTGCGTAAAATTATGTTTTTTGATTTATTCGTATAGTAAAAAAATGTTTATTATTTGCTGCGAAAACTGCTTCCTTGGTTGAAAAAATATAATTTTTGCACTCAATTTAAACTAAGATTAACCCAAAAACGACAAATAAACAAGGTGTCCTTGAAAAATTTATTTTTGTTTTGTGCGAGAATCAGTTGAATCAAAAAAAAAAATTTTGCTGAAAAAAGAATCAGGAATTTCTCCGCCAAAAAATTAGTTCGTTGGTGAAGGGGAAGGGTACGAGGAAAGAATCACGACCAAAGAATCAAAGTGTGGAACCACGGATTGTCAGCAAAGAAAAAAATATTAATACTACTTTTAGTACTCTAGAACAGGTGACACTGTAGTACAGAATATTCTACTCATCATAGAACTTAATAACAAGAATGCACGTAAAGATATACTGTTAAAGTTAGCCGAAAGTTTCCAGCCGAAAGATAATGCAGATAGTGTCTTGAATACAACAAAAATCAGTCATGAACTCGAATTTAGGAGAATTTAGGATCGGGTTACATCATTCGGGTAAAGGAGAAATTATTTCAGTTTATAGGGATTTAAAAATTGATAGAAGCGAGAGTATAAAGAGAGTTTAAAAATAGTCAAGACACTATCTGTATTATCTTTCGGCTGGCAACTTTCGGCTAACTTTAACAAGGTACGTAAAGAGGGAAATAATTGTTATGACCATAGAGTCGTACCAATTTTATTATAAATTTTATTTATTTTTTATATGTTCGATTTTTTTCAGTTTTTTATTGATTACTTACAAAAAAAATTATTAAAGCCTCATCGGCGAGGATATCTCTTAGGTGGTTGTTGCTCTGCGGATTAGAATTCCCGTAGAGGTTTTTCGTGTTACATTGGAATGTTGACTTGGATTACTATGGAAAGGTAAGTGAAAACTTTTTTAAAATTTTAAAAATGTTACTCTTTCAACTCGATTGGACATTTCACCATCATTCCGTTCTTTTCTACGCGCCCAGTATAGACTTTCTAATAAGTATAATCGAATGGCTTTATCGTTCTTGTCGAGCAGATTTGTTTTTTTGACCTTTTTAATTACTAAATTATATATTTTAATATTTTAAACGATGGATTTTGGTCGCCATGGACCCTTTTGAGTAAGCTGCAGCGGGCTTATCTTTCGTTTGATATGTATACGGAATCAGACTACCAGAGATGGAAAGCATTAATAGAGTAAGTCGTTGCTTACGAAAAAATGTGCCAGTCACGATAACATATGAGACTAGAAGAATTAGAAGTACTCGAAAATTAAGAAATTGCAAGACAAAAATCAAAACTTTGAAATTTGACAGCTAGTAAGTTCAAAATGGGGCTTGCAGTTGTTAAAATCATTGTTATCAAAATAAATAAATCAAATCAAGAATACATTCGAAAATTATGTGCGGGTACAGTAATATGAACATTGTTTAGGTATTAATCAAGCCTATCGCACCATATCAAAACCAAAGTAATGATGTAAAACCAGCTTCCCAGCAAAACTTTACAATATACATCGCGATTCTCGGTACAACCAGAGCAATGCAATTTCACGTAACGTTTACAAATTTTTTTTTTAATGTTGTTCATGTCACTCATTTACAAAGTGAAATATCTGATAATCTTTGACGATTCAGCCAGCACGTTACCGGTGGAGTAGGTCTCGTGCCATTTCGTTTCATTTGCACATTCTTCGTTGTGTAAATTCCTGGGCCGTCACCTCATAAAACTATGATAAAACACAATTAAATTATCTCAATCATATCAACCATTATACGCTCAATAAATTCATTTCTTGCCTCAAACCTAATCCATTCGTAGTCTATATACTGCAATTAACACAATTATGTTATACACACATGAACATAGTTAAATCCATCAATCACCAAATAATTTGTATTACTTATGTCATTCCATATAAAAATATGTACGAAAACATAGAAATTCCCCCTCGGGCTGGGGAGGGCGAGTGGAACGAAAGAAATTTACTTTTATCACAAATGATTATTATTGATTTTCACAAATTTCAGTTCCAAATATAACGCCGCCACCAAATATAAAAAAGAAAATTTCGATTGTCCAAACGAGTGAAAATTTTCAATTCAATTTTTTTTTTATCTCATTTTCTTTTCAATTTTCCTTATGTCCTGTTTGCTGGCATTTTAGAAAATATACAAATACATGAGAAAAGTGGAAATTTTTTTTATACTGTGCTCTGGCCAAGCAAACATAATACATAATAATATACCAACACACAAATACAACGTTAAACACATACATATAATAATTCAAAGTAGTGCGCTAACACATATTTCGATATTTCTTTTAGCAAACGACGATGGACAAAGTATCCATTCAGTGTTCCTGTTAAAAGTCTCTTTAATTTTGTGCTTTCTTTCGTTTTCAAACCATAATAACATTAGAAATAGTAAAAAAAAATTGTAAATGTAGCTTTAAGCTTTTAGTATTTGTCGGTTGTATGTCTGTGTGTTGAGGGAAGAAACGTGTGCGTATAAAAAGAATTCAAAATTCGGGAAAAAATTCTGTATAATGAACCAAAAAACTATGGACCAGAAAATAAAACAGAAAGCCTCTCAGTCTTCAACTTAGTCGCCCTCTCCTCCGGTCCCACTATGCGAGTTTATATATGCGAAATATAAATCCTTCGTTATATTCGCATATATACAAAAGCAAAAATAAAAAAACAACCACCCTCAATTAGAAATAATCCTGTTCTATGCGTAGATTTTATTTATTTTTATTTTTTTAAAGTGAAAGGGTGACACGCATAATTTACTTTCGTCGACGGTCTTTCGTCCATTTGTATTCTGTTTCTTTTGCTTTCTAAGGATAAGAGAAATGAAAATTTAAAAAAAAAAAACGAGAATTGATCAAATATGAGGAGGGTGGAAATTTTTTGTTTTTTTTATTTTCATACAGTGCGGGTGGCTTTTTCGGGTGGTTTGATGGTTGGACTGATTGTGTTATACACACATTCACAACAACAAGTATAAGTAAAGTGAATTTTCCAAAAGAAGAGAAAGTATATCTGGTTTGATTCGAGATGGAACTAAGAGGACAAGAAAATGAATTTTATTTTCGTTATATTTAAAAAAAATAAAAAACTGGAAAAAGGGTTGGTTTTGAAAATTTGTGTGTGGAGGTTGGTTCGGTGTCGGTTTTCGTAAAATTTTCTATATATTTTATACCATCTAACCGGTCGGTGGTGATTGTGTATAAATATATACGACTCTATATATTTGTGTGTGTAGATGGAAAGGGGTAAAGCTTTTGTGAATTGGCTAAAAATGTTTTAATGTTGTGTTTGTAGCAAAAATGAAAAAACGAATATACGAATATATAACAACAACATATATGAAATGAAAGGGGTAGCTAGATCTGCTTTTAAAATTTTAAGAAAAAAAAATAAATAAAAAGCAAAGTGAAAAGCATGAGAAGATGAAACATCTGGTAAGAATTTTATTCTATGGACGTTCGAAAAAAAAACAAATTTATTGGGGATGAGGTAACTGAAAAATTGATGATGTAAATACAGTGTTGTATTTAGTACAAAAATCGGACATTCGAGTTTTAAAGTTATTTCGCTATATATAATTCATTAAAACTTAAAGTTTTATTCTTTGAAATTTATTTTTTTGAATGGGAAATAAGTTTGTTTGTACAGTATACGAGTACAGAACGGAAAAGTTTTCTGCGTATTCAAAATATGTATTCAAGTAACGAACAGTTTTAACCCAATCGCAACTGTAATGAATAAATAATTATTTGTGATATATGAGGATATTATAAGAAGGAGGAGGGAGGGGGGAATATTAAGAGATATGGTTCTCCAGTAATTTAAGCCTGATCAACAACACCTCCATCAAACTCGTCATAAACATCTCAATGAACATCGACTGATGCTATATTTGAACACGGTAATCGTTGGTTACATCAATGAACGCTTCTTTTGAGCAATCTATTTTAACTTCGGTCTGTAACGATTAAAAATGACCCTGGTCCAATACTACTTTTCTTGATGTTTTAAGGGCCCTGATCCCATAAATGTAACTGCTAGGGGCTGAAACTTCACGAGCTAGTTAGAACTCCGGTCTGAAAATTGACAAACCCGAACAATTCATAGTAAATTTGGAAACATGACAAATTACCAGTGGTCGCAAAATGATTCAAGAAAATTTACCACACCGCACCAACCCTGAAAATTCACATAAAATAAAATTGAAAATAAAAATCTGAAACATACCGAAGTTTTAATTTATCACCAGCGCTAAAGCGGCCAATTTGTAAACTAAAGTGTTGATAATAAAATTGGCGTTTATCCAAGACTAAAATTTATTAGTCACTTGATTTTATTGGAATGAGATAAATGTAATTACTTCGAGCGCCACAACAATAGTTTTGAGTACTAACGTACTTCAACTTATTTTGTGCTTCAAGACCTTTTTAATGATATGGGATACGTACGAGTATATGTATATTCTTTACCAAAGGAATAATTTCGAAAAAAAATAATTAATACATAAATAATTTATATAATCGCTCGAACTCACTGTCACGTTCAAATCTCCTCTCCATTGATTTTAGCCGATCTATGCTGGGTTAGATTACAACAAGATTATTTAAAGTGCAACTTGATGATAAATTTATTGTCTTCACCTATCTTTGTCGTTGTTTTAAATAGAGCTTCACATTTTTCTTCCTCTGGTGTCTTTCTGATAGCCCTTTTTGACAGTTCTTCTATTTCCTAAAATTGGCGTAGTGATTTGTCAATGTCTAGCAGGATGACGATCTATCTCGGACAAACTAAACTCATGATGTGATACATTCGACACCTTCGGAATGATAAATACTTGCGTTTTGAATGTGGTCTTTTGATCCATGGATGCAATTGTCACCTCGGTAGACCCCTTGGTTGTTCCCATGCCTGCCTCTCCGAGTCCCTTCACCAGAATCCTTGCATTTTCTTGTTTAAGATTTAAATCTTTCATGCATGCCTCAGACGATGCTTCATTACTAGTTGATAAATTAGCTTTGTGAACCTTTGGGCCTGCTTATTGATCATCGCTAATTGCCCTTGCTCCGTCGGTTGACCCATGCAACGATGTGTGATGCTTACGATGACAGTGTTGACATCTCAACTTGGATCTGCACTCGTGTACTCTATGACCTCCATTTAAACAGTTGAAGCATCTATTGCTCCTTTGGATCGCATTTTTATATTTGTCGCATGCGTATACTTGATGTCCATCTTCTTTGCATATTGGACATGGGGTTCCTGTTGTTGCTTCAACGGGGTAAGCGCGTGTAACTGGTGGGCGAGCTATATTTGTTTTCTTTGTATAACCCCCCTAGGATTCCAGCATGTTTATGCGCTTTCCAAGAAAAGAAAATAATTCTTCTATTGTAAGGAGATCATTCTGCACTGTTTTCTGTGCCCAAAGAGATCTGGTTTCACAGTCTAATTTATTCAATGCGATGTGAATTAGCCAAGGATCCCTTTACTTGCCATTAGGACCTAGCGCTTTAAGCCCTCTAATTGACTCATCTAGGGCATCTGTTAATTTATTTATGTTAGTGGAATTTGGTTAGCGTTTCCGTTCGAATCGTTGTATTAACTTCTGGAATGCCTCATTGTAGCTTGTATCGGTTACGGGTAGATGCCGAATCAGTGCCGCTGCTTCTCTCTTTAGTAATCCTTTCAGATATTGAAATTTTTGCGCTGTCGTCAAATTATCTCTATTATGAATTGTAGCGCTGTAAATGTCGAAGATAGACTGCCATTTCATGTATAGTCCCCATCAAATATTGGAATAATAATATTTGGCAGACGGGCTTCAGTATTTGGTTGTTGGGAGGTGTTCAACATTGTGGTCTCTAGCTTTTGGGTAGTGATAAGACTGCGTTTACGTATAACACCATTCAGTCCTGCCAGAACTGAGTAATAGTTGTCCTCGAATCCTGGCAGGTCTGACTCGATTTCATAATCTAAATCGAACATCTCTCTTTCGATACTCTGGAATTCATTCAATAATTTCTGTGCTCTATCTTGCTTCACATAAATTTCATCTAAGCTAGCATTCTCTATGTTGCTTCTTGTATATGTGAGTAACTTCGTCATGTTCCCCTTCCCTACACTCAAAAAAATAATCGATGCGATTTTTACATAACCTGTTAAGTAAATTTAAAATTGTAAAACTAACATAATATTTAAGATTATTTACCCATGCTCAGTACAAATTTTATAAGTTCTCTTTACTCAGCCTAGGTCAAAATAACATTTTTTGAAATGTAAAAACAATTTGTCAAAATAAAACGAAACAAAACCTTTTAAATAGTTAAAAGAACTTAATCATATGTAAAAAATCATGTACATCAAAAAATCATCATTATATTCTTATACTTATTGCTAACAAGTAAAATTTACTTAGACAATGTAAAATACATTTTTAACCAAAATTTACATTTGCAAGGTAAAGGTTGCAAACTGGTGTGTTAAATTTACATCGACGATATTTAACAATTATTATTTCATTTTTAATATAATTCGCTAGGTCAGTTGATGTAAACATCATTTAAATTCATGAAGTTTGAAACGTTATGTTCGTAGTTTGATAATTACATAATCTGATCTGATGATGAGGATATCGAATCTTTTAATTAAAAGATTCAAAATTTGTATCTCACTGGTTTTGAAAAGGTGAGACCTCATCTCGATGTGATAACAAATATTTTGTTATCATGCAAAAAAAGTCACGATTTTATTTTTTATTAAGCAAAATGTAAATTTTACTTAAATTAAAGTTAATTCAACATTTTCATTTTACGTATTCTATATTTTCGTTTTCTTTCATCCAATAAGTGGAACCAACAAAATGCGAAGTAAATATTACATGCAACGACATAATTTTATTATAAAATATTCTTACAAAGCATGAAGTTAATTTCACATTTCAAAATTTGTGAAATTTACTTTGCGCTACTTAGGCTCAATTTCAACAGCGATTTTAGTTTAAATTTACTTATATATTTTGTAGACTTCACACTATTTTTTTTTTCAGTGTATTGACCTTTGTTTCTTCAAACTCTCCATCTTGGTCCTCATTAATATTGTTTGAGGTAGATCTTTTAGACCAACTCAAATTAATTGAAATATTTTTTATTTTTTTTTTTATTTTTAGCACTTCGCACACTGTGCACTACACGCTGCCAGCCGTATGATTTATTACGTGGGATACGAATACTAAATTTACCACATTCACTAAAGGACTAGACACACCAAGCGTCGGCGGCGAGCGGCGAATTTAAATATGCATTAATTTATTTATGTATTGTATAGAAACGATAGTATAAACAATTATATACCAATTATTTATAAAAAACATTACAAATTTTGGGTTTTCAAAAAAAAAATTGTAATTTTAAGAAATTGTATTGAATGAAGTTGCATCCGCCGCCGTGAAATTATGTCCCACATCAAGCGGCCAAAAAAGTTCGTCCATCGCCGCCGAACATAACCTAAAAATAATGATCTTCGATTGTGGTTCATACATTTCTCATTCGTCATTCAAGTAAGCACAAATATTATTTACCAAAATGAATGATTATTAAAACAAAAGTCTAAAATTCTCAAAATTATCTAAAACAAAAAAGTTGGAACTTTTGGAATTTGACGCGCCGCGCTTGGTGTGTCTTGTCCTTAAGTGTCTTTCACGAAATTTAATTGAATAACTGAATAAATTCACTTATTTAGCACTTCAACTGCTTTTTGTTTTATTAACCGAAATATAAAACGTGAACCAATGAAACGTGGTCAATGGTTTCACTTAGTAGTTGAATATGTTGGGAATAGTTGATTGTCCGCTTCTGATCCAGCTCAATTTGTATAATTATCAAATAAAACACTTTTTATAATTTTATTTATTTTACTAATGGTCTTTATTTGGTAATGGCTCGCTTATAAGTAATAATTTTTTGTGATTTCTCTTCTCTGATCCAAACCGGTTCTAAACCACTAAGAGTTTATATTGCTGGGTCAGATGCCCTCTGTGATAAATAATTCATATTAACTTTATTCGGAAATTAGTTATGAACAAATAAAAAAGTGACATCTATTGGCCACTAGCTAACTTAATTACAAAGGCTACATTACATATAATAAAATTAATCTATTACAAATTAAATGGAGTTTCTGTTTTAACAATTTATGAGCTGAAAAATTTAAGAGTAATTGTAAACAAAATTAAGAAATTGCTTGTGTATAATAATATAACAATTTACATAATTAATTATTATTATTTGCTTTTTAATAATGGTTTTCTTTGGCTATATTTGATTTATGCCAACTCAACAGTATGTGAAAAAAAAGTATTCTTACCATCTCTTATTTAAAACTCTTAGTTACCATTGCAGCCACCCGGAAAATTGGCACAAAATGGAAATCAAAAAATGTCCATTTAATAATTTTTTACAAAACGACTCAAGAAAAATTTTCTGTTTCTTCATTGGTTTTGTACTGTAATCAGCGCCATAATGGAAATTTGGAGCACTAATATGCTTCAGATTATTTGTGACATTCTTCAAACGGTGGATTTATCATCTAAAGGACCAATACATTTATTTGCTTTTTCCAAGACCTTTCAATTCAAATGATTTGCTAAATGATTATATGGGAATAAGGAAAATTATAAATGCTCCTACCACTACAATGGTAGCTTTGAATACTAAAAAAATTTACAGCATTCTTCAACACCTCTCCAATGGTAAACGACACGTACATGTATTATATGGTTATGGAATAACTAGCTACCAGCGCTTTAACTGTGGATTTATGAATCAAAGTTGTATCGAAATTGTGGTCTGATTCAATACCTTTCAACCTCACGAGCATATGGGAAAAACAATAAGTGATGTCGTGGCATTGGGTGATTTCCCATGGCATATATCTCACTCTCTCTAGGTAGAGATCCCGAAAGCTCCTCAATTTACAGAATTAAAAATAAAAGAAGATTCGTTCTTGATATGCCATCGGTAGAGACATCCATACACCCAGACGGAAGGACAGACTTTTTTATTAATTTTTTGATCAAGGACCTTGGAAATTCGAGAATAGTGGTTTTGGACCAGGCCATTTATCTTCATTTTGTTCTGGATTTCAAATATTCTAGATACTCTACATATTGTCGACATTGTCTAATCCAAAATGAATTGTGTACGCTATTTTCGATATCAACGTGTCGACAATTCCGATGTACGTGTAGACGCACTACTCTGATATTTAGAGCACGTCAACACCCACTTTAATATCGTGACTATAACGCTGGCACTTCAAACATCTCTTCCCGATTAAATTAATCAATTCTCGATTAAATTGACATTTTCACCACACATGATGCAAATATCTTGCATAGATTCTCTATTTTGTAAAATGTCATATTGAATCTGGATTCTTTTGTGCGAAATATTAATTTAATAATTTTTGGGAACAAATTTATACTACATGTATAATTCATCGTGGACCATCATGTAAACACCACAATCATTGTTTCCGGTCTGCTGGAAGCAACCAGGCACAAATATGGGGTTTATTTTTTGTGGAAAGTAATTATTTTTTCCATTTATAAAATGAAATAAATTTTGCAAAGTTGTAGAAACAATTTTCATAATACGAGTATATGTATATTTGTACTTGTTCTCATATATGCGTCTAATTCAATCGCGTCATGTACCAGATATTGACTCTTGTTGCAATTTACGATCACTAAATGAAAGTTTTTTTTTTTTTTTTTATTTAATAAATTTATTTATTTATACAATATTACAAGTGATTCAGAGATCATCTAGTAATTTATCTTTCTTAACTTAAGTTCTCGGGTTAAGATGAGTAACCTATTGGTTACTCATTTTATAATACTTTCTTCTAAAACAAACTGCCCAGCTCCAGAGGTTTCTGCCTTTGGGGTCTCCTCACGCCGTTAGTGGTGTCCAACATACGACGGATATCTGCATTTTCGTGTAGAGATAAGCGCTGTACGTGTTTCCTTGCATGATTCTTTATTTCATCGGTGACGTATTCCATCTTCAAGTCTCTATGGATGTTGTCATTCCTAATGTACCATGGGGCGTTCACAATCCCTCGTAGCACTTTATTTTGGAAGCATTGTATCATTTGTACATTGGTTTTCTTGGCACAACCCCACTAAATGAAAGTGTCGTCAAAAAAAGAAACCAAAAATTATCACTTCCCACAAATGCGGTTTAGTTATCATAAAATCAGACATATTCAACGCAGCGACCCACTTGATACCGATCCTATATACTATCGTTCCTATCTATTTTTAAATTCCTATAGACTGAAATTAAATTTCCCCTTCACCCGCCTGATATAACCCGATCCTAAACTCCCGTTTTGTACCATATCCCGTTTTGTACAATATCGCGTTTTGAAATATCGCGTTTTGAAATATCGCGTTTTGTACCATATCGCGTTTTGTACCGTATCGCGTTTTGAAATATCGCATTTTGAAATATCGCGTTTCAAATGGGACCCATTAAAATCAATAAATCGGCAAGGAGTCGTCTTACAGAAATCTTCAATTTTAAAGTTTCTAAATTCTCTATAAAATAACTGATTTGGATTTTGGAATGAAATATCGAGCAAGTTCGCTTACACTCTCAAAAAACAGCATATTTTTATCTTCTAGACAATTTTTATTTTATTCAAAAATTCATAAAACAAAATTTCCATAAAATAGAAGGAAAATTATTTTTTTGTAAGGTGCTATTTCACCAAGAATTCCCACACATGTATAGCTTTTGCTATGGTGCTAATTCCCACCCATGAATAGCTTTTGTTATATTAGATAAAAAATGCCTCACAATCGCCACCGCCTCCGGGGTCACATTCTTGAAACAAGAATGGGTGAAATGAGTAACCATGGTGTGGGGCGGGTCACGCTAAATGGTGTTGGATGGGTCGGATCAAGGTGTTATACGAACAGTGCCGATGATCAGCCAGGCGACGCATCTAAAATAATTGCCCAGTCCAGATACCTGGCGACCTCCAGTTGTATTTAGCCTTACCCGTGTATACGGATCTCTGCACGGGCGGACCATTTTTTTCTCCGATACTCGGTTCGAATATGGAAAAAATCAATAAAAAAAATAATAAAAAAGTGGTCAGCACTTCTCAAATGCTGGTGGTAACGGGGGTCTGGTACTCCAGTCGTCAGTGGGCTAACACTGGTTAAGAGGTTGGAAGTCAGGAACTACTGGTAGCTGGAAAAAGGCCAAGGTCATTGCTCCTTCGGTTCGGAGATATAGGACTATGCGTTAGGCCTTCCGTGTCTTGGACCGACTGGCTACAGTCCCGGACAAGCAATGGACGGAGGAACATTGTACAGAGATCTAGCGAGGAGGAGCATGGAGGTTTGGATGCCGAGAGAAAACAGGCGAAGCTTCAGGTGGGCTAGGTGCAAAAGGGGCCTAAGCTCTTCAGCGACGTTGTAAAGGAGAGGGAAGTAGTGCTAGCCGTCGTGGACGAGAGCAATGAGGATAGGAGCATCACCGGGGAAAAATGGAGGTTGATGTTTAATGCACTCAACCTAGTTTTTCTCAGAGTCCTTGGACAACAATCGGGACCACCTCCAATTTGCAATGAAGTGGGATGGCATCAGGTACGGCTGAAATCAGCAATCGGCCTTCTTGTACAGGTGATCGAGGAGGTAGGCGAGGTATGGCCAGGAGCTAAGCTCATACCAATTCCCAAGGAGGAAATACCGAAGAGACCTAGGGCAATGGTCTGGATTTCCACGAAGCCGGCTTACTTGGATCACTCCCTGAAAATTATCCAGGTTTGTAATCCGGAATTACCGACAAGGAATTGGTAGATCGTATAGCAGGAGGAGCCTAAGGGATGTTTCAAACCTAGCATTATGGTGATCAATAAGGAATCCCAACTCCCCTAGCAAAAACCAAGGGGATTATAAACTTCGGTTTCGGCTGTCACTATCAAGGTGTTCAGAAAGAACGAGGTCAGGGTAAATCCAAGCATCGTGCGGCCCGAGAAGGGGAAGAAAGAGGTCAAGCCTGTTAAAGGAAGCGCGACGAGTGTTATCTTTTCAGAGGAAACATCGAAGCTGGTTGCGAACCCAAATGAAAGGCTAACATGCGAACTTAGGAACCGACTAGTCTTTGGCAGGGGAAAGGGGGACACATCAGACTCTGACGGAGTAGATGTGAACATCCTTAAGTTTAGGGATTGCGGCGGGAATGGGACGGAGAATGATCTGGTTTGTGCAGATAATCTTAAATCACATCAAAGCTGCCTCGGCGGCGATACTTCTCAGACTTGCTTAGTTAGGGAAGGAAATAGTTTTGATCCCAGAACCTTGGATCAAAAATAACAAGATCCGAGGTCTGCGGCCGAAGCGGATCATCCTATTTTATGCTTCTGGGACGGAAACTTTTCTACTTCCGCAGTATTGCAATGGGGACATAACTGCGGTCTGCATAGAGACGGAGGGGTTGAGGAGCTGGCTTGGAGCCGCATACTTGGACCGTGCGTTGAAGTCAGTTCCGCCAGATATACTGGGGGCACTTGTCAGTAATGCGGAGAGGAGTAAGGTAGGAGCTATTTAAAAATGTGACGCGAACACGCACCACACTATCTGTGGTAGCCCGGACATAAATAATAGTGGTGTACAATACGCCAATGAACCTGGTTGGGAATTATTATTTTCTAGCAAATTCACGGATGCTAGTAGTATCGCAGTATAATCCCAATGCCTCAGTTCAATTTATGTTGAATTAAATATTGCCGGCTACTTTCTGGTTGCGCCAAAGTACGCGTAATCACCATAAAATGTATCCAAGATTATAGCGGTGGTTCAAAATGTACAGGTACAGTAATGTCGTATCCAAAGGTAATGCGAGGTCCAAAATTATCGAGTGCTGGTTGCCGTGTCCAATTAAAATGCGTGGGTCAAATCCTTTTCGATGCGATGTTTCTCAAAATCCAGGTATAATGCGGGTCGATATTTTATCAAAGGCGGTATCTCGAATATCCAATTACGTTCCGGTATAATTTCACAAAAAAAGACTGTATAATTTAATCACTGTTTATTGTTTTTAGATGTGTTCTAAATCACTGTATATTTGCTAATAATACAATTTTTGACATATAATTTTGATTTTCAAAAAAGAAAGTTAACGTTTATATATAAAAAAAATAAGAATTTATGACACCTAGTATTTCAACATTAAACTAAATTAATTTTTACCCTTAACCATAAAAATTTATACATATGCCATAATTAAGGTTTGTACCTAATTATTGTAAATAATATTTCTAACTGTCACCGATAAATAAACAATATGCATCAGCTGTCGTGAATGGTAAATCCAATAGTGTACAATTTAAGGTAAATATATACAATATAATGTAAATTAATCAATTAAAAACTTAATAATAAAATTCTAATGTTTTATAAAATGCAACTTTTTCTAAATTATGTACTTATTTTTTAGATTACAATGTTCATTTGCGTCATCATACCGTGCGGATAAACTCCTACGAAATTTGATTGAAGGTCACAAGATCAGCTGTTGATTTTAGATAAGTGAAATATTAAATTAAGAATTAATTCTTTGTGTTTTTTAGGAATCAGCTTGCGGTCCATTCATCAGCTTTAACAAGTGGTGAGTTACTTTTCAAATATTTATTTATTTATTTATTTATGTTATTTAATATACATGTTTGAAGTTCTAATGAACTTATTCCATAAGTGGCAAATTACTTAATTTTAATTTATTTCTAGTTTTATTTATTAAATTAACCTATAGGTGTGCAGCAACATACCAGCGATTCATCAACTTGAAATTGGCGAAAAATAGAATTTTGATAATATTAAGCTAACGAAAAGTATTTTTTCCGAAACACGGCAGGGGATTTAGATTTCTTAACGTTATTACTTAACGAATTCCACATGCTAACTCCCCTCACGAAAAATGATGAATTCATCAGATTACATTTATTAATAGTCAGAGTCAAAAGATGAATGCGACGAATATCTGTTAAGAACTAACCTCACTATTTGTAATATAGGTCAGGAACCCACCTTTATTATTAGTCTAATAGACAGGAGGTTCTGGATATTACTCTAGTCTATGATTTTATTTCACCGATGATCAGGAAATGGAGGGTGGCGAAGGAGCATTCCTTCTGTGACCATCGTTACTTAACGTTTAAGCTAAATCTCCAAATTACAAATCAGTACGTGTGCCAGGACGGCATTATGGCGTGTATATAGGGAGGAATTGGAGGGCATCAAACTGGATTCAATGGTGGATCTCTTACTAGGGCTTGCAATATCTAAATGAGGGAAGCTTGCTCACTAACAAAGCTGAGGGGAAAGCGAAAACCTGTTTGGTGGACCTCGGCACTTGCGGTGTGCCGAAAAGTCTGTGAGTCTGCTTTCAATAGAGCGAAAATATCAAAATAAATTCAAGACTGGGACTTCTATAAGGAATGCCTCACAGTTTACAAAAGCGAAACAACGAAGGCGCTGAGGAATTCGTCGAGGCTCTTCTGTGATAGGAATGGAAGAAGTCTCTGAAACCTCGCGCTTAAGAAACATTCTCTCAGTCCAGCTGTTCCAGTCTATCTGATAAAACCGGATAGCGAATGGATGGTTTCTAGTGAAGAGACTCTTGCACTTTTGGTAGAAACTTATTTCCCTGGAAGTGAGGAAGCTCAACTGCGGAGCCTTTGGGTGACTGCGGGTCTAGGAATGACTGAAGGGTTCAATTGTTACGTACAGATGATTTTCTGAATACATGGAAGATAAAATGTGCTATTAACGAGTTTAAGCCAGTTAAGTCAGCTGGCCCGGATAGAATTGTACCAGCAGAAATTCAGAAATACTCGCAGGTCTTGCTTCCCTGACTGGAAATTTTATTCAAAGGGTGCCTGAAGCTGGGGTACATCCTGGTGAAACAGAGGGAGGCTAGGATTATCTTCATCCCGAAAGCAAGTAGAAGCTCGCACAGCAACCCTAAGGACTTAAGACCAATATCTCTGTCATCTTTTCTGCTGAAAATGGTGGAAAGGATGATGGATGTCTATATTCCTTTATTCCTTATGCGTACCTTAAGGGTAAGTCCGTGAATGCGGCATTTCACACCTTTGTTCGGGGAATTGAGAAGTCACTGGATTTTCAAGAATTCTCTATGGTTGCGTTTCTCGATATCAAAGGCGCTTTAAACAACGTGAAGGTGGAGACAATTAAGGAAGGATTGCTGCCACTTGAGATCGTAGACCCAGTAACCAGGCTAATTGATCACTTGCTAGGAAGCAGAAGTGTCATATCGAGGATGGGGAAATTTCCGTCAGGAGACGTTCGGGGAACATCCCAGGGAAGTGTCCTCTCTCCCAGTCTTTGGAACGTAGTAATAAATGGACTACTGCTGAAATGAAGGGGGGAGGGCCAGCAGATGTTGATTGGGGATTAACCCATCCAAAAGAACTGATCCTCTTCATTAGGAAATATAAAATTTCGACAATGGTTCCACGAAGCCTGAATGGTTCTTAGCTGGTCTTTACTGGAAAGTCGAGATTTATAGAGATTCTTCTAGACAGTAAACTCGGTCGGAAACCAATCATGATAGAAAGAATGAAGAAGGCTACTGTGGCATTCTACTCTTGTAAAATTGCCATTGGAAGGAAATGGGGCTTGAAACTGGAGCTGATACAATGGCCTTACACGGCAGTTGTAAGACCCGTACCGCTGTATGGTGTGAGTGTATGGTGGCCAGCGCTGGAGAAAGGTGCGGCGGGCAGCCTGTTTGCTCATTAGTGGTTATGCTGTACCTTCTTCCGTTGGTTATCCTTTGTAAGCAAATGGCGGCCATTACGGTAAAAAGAGCACTCAACTATAATCATTTTTGTGAGGCACGACTTGGCGATTTTGAACTATGTAACACCCCTGTTGTGCTTTGGCAAGCTTTTAAAGGTGATTCTTTCCTCTCGGGAGGATTGGAATAGTAGTCTCGTTATGGAGACCGGGACACTTAAATTCTTCACCGATGGCTCCAAGCTCTATGGTAAAGTGAGAGCTGGTGTATTCTGTGGGGAATAAAATGTAAGTTTATCTTTTCGCCTGCCCAGTACGTGTGTACCAAGCTGAAGTTATAGCGATTGAAGAGGTGAAGAACTGGTTGAATCATATTGTAATATCGTTAACTAATGTCACTATCTATGTGGACAGTCGGGCGGCCATTGTTTCGATACATTCCGTTCCCTGGTGTCAAGGGTGGCGCTGGATTGTCACACATCACTTAACGAGATAAGTGAACATGAGGGAAATGAGGGAAATTGAAGGGCAGACGAGTCACCAACGTTCGGTACGATTCTCCAACTGGAACCAGGGAGAGAATGTGTAGGAAGGCCTATGTCTGTGCTGAAAGCAGCAAGCCATCGGGAAGCAGTTGCCTTGGCAAATGCTAGTTGGATCGCCAGTCCAACTGGCAGTATAGCGAAACAAGTATGGCCTGAACTGAACTTGAATCGATGAAAGATCTTAATCACACTGAGGAAGCGTGATTTAGGAAGAATTGTAAGGATGCAACTGACTTCTGCAGAAACTGCAGGGACGACGAGGAGGAGGAGACTATTGTTCACTTCCTTTGCTCGTGTTCTGCGCTAGCTGGCTTCGAATGCTGTAGGTTAGGTTAGGTTAGGTTAACGTGGCTGCTATCGCACATTTAGGCCAATAATGACCCATCGTGATACCACAGGATCCAATCTCTCCTTACTCCCGCTGAAACCATCCGGAGCTACTTATGTAGCGTAAAATATCTCGCACTCCACAGTCCGCGAGTTCAGAAAGGCTGTTCATATCGTACACACCCAAGTACTTATGTCTTTTGTATGCCAGTACCGGACACGAGCATAGGAAGTGATCTAAAGTCTCTTCCTCCACTCCGTCCATACAACTTCTACAAAAGTCATTCGTCTGTAGACCCAACCTTCTCGCATGTTCCCCAAAAAGGCAATGTAATGTCAGTATCTCTACGACCAATTCTAACTCTCGTTTTCCCAGGGATACTAGTCTCTTGGAGCGCCGCAGGTCCAGTTTTGGCCAAACCTGTTTTGCTACTCTGCACGTGAGAGTGTAGGTCCACTTATCATTTGTTAAGGTGATCGCCTTTTTACTGAGCGCCGATTCGAGCGCTGCTATAGGCCTCCCAAGACCTGCCCTTTCCGGCTGCATCTGGAGAGTCATACTGTACCTAGCTATTTCGTCTGCCCTGCAGTTTTCCGTGACATCTTTTCGACGATTTTTCTATGGTAACGGTAATTTGGTTTTTTACTTCTGCTAAAACATACTTGACCGCAGTTTTATTTAGCATGATGTTTTTAATAAATCTAAAACATAAATTAATGTTTTATTCTAATGCTGTGTGCCTGACGCCGATCTTTTGTCTAAATTTCCGACTAATTAAATTGATCGTTAGTTCACCCAGGTATTGTTAGATGCCTCTAATATTTGTAAACCAAAATCTACCCGATACTTAGTTCTAAGCTGCAAACTTAGTTTCGATTTATCAATTAATGATTAGAAATGTTTTGTAGATTGTTAAATTTAAGTTTATATAGTAGGTTTTAAATAAACATCAGATGCGGTTTGTTTGTGCCATCTTTGAACGATTGGTATGAACTAACAACCATCAATTTAGTTAGTTGGAAATTTAAACAAAAAACTCGCCGTGAAGCACACAGCATAAATCACAAATTCAGAATCATTTCTACTCACTATATGTTTGATAATTGGAATATGTTTTGGCACAAATTACGAACTAATTTTCTGGATTCTTTTCTATTCGATGATTCTTCTTTTTCATTCGAATATAAAAAAGGTTCATTGTGTCCATAATTAATTAAAAATGCTCCCTTTAAATTAAATTATTTTTCGAATTGAAGATAATTTAAATTCGGAAAAACACTAGATTTTCCGTACCAGTTTTCCGTCGGTTTCAATAATAGGAATAATTTTAAATGCGGATCGAATAAACTCCCGCCGCAGTAAATCCGGCGAGTTGTATCATCGACGTGATTTTATTTTAACCACGCAAACATTTGTTGCCAGAATATTCCGCCGCAACGTATACTATTTCTATATTCCCAGACATGTATAGCTTTTGTTATTAGGTAAAAAAATTGACTTCGGTGTTTTCTAATTAAAATCTGGCCTGGGATGGTATTGTCAGTTTAGAGTAATTGTCTGATGATCTTTATTTTTCTTGAATGATATACTTGGCTAACTTCACAAAGGTTTAACTGAATTGTTGATCATCCTTTCTATTGAACGTTTTCATTCTGTATACAACACCGAATTATATTCATTTTAATTTTATTTCGAAATCCAATTTACCAGAAATGTAACTATTCTAATTAACTCACTGTACATCAATACATAATATTATATATTGTAGGTTTACATACATGTATTATATGTATATAGACTTGTACAGTGTTATATAGTCAACACTAAGCTACTGGGGTGTTCTCTAAATATATAACCATAATTCTACATACTCATATGCAAAGCTTTAGTAGGTATACATAATTTCTGTATACCCACTTACATATGAGGGAGGAAGAATAAACATAGTTGAATTTGAATATACTCAGCATACACACACGCACACTATACAGTTTATAAAGAAGAAAAAAATTATTTTAATTTAACTACATTCATCTCATAAAATAACAAACCATCCTCATCCTCCGGTGCGACTATCCAATTGGAAAATGTTCTTTTTCATTTTCTTTATTTTTTGTTGTTGTACTTTGTATATTTATATACCATATATCGTATATACATATACTTTTGACTTGATACACACATAACTAATGGAAAAATATACATACATTACGCATACGAGATGATATTATAAATTCTAGGATGATGGGAGGCGAGGTGGTGGACCCCACCCTACACATCAAGTAGTTTAGATGGAAATGTATAATATTATGTGTCTTACAGAAACAATTAGTTATGGGATGGCATCATATTCAAAATAATATACATTTTAAAACTAAAGGTAGATACAAGAATTTTTATCTCTATTGTGCTTTTATATTGTTGTGGTATGAATCGAAACTCGTACCTAGATGGGAAATATAGTTTGGGTATACACTCGAATATATACAATTTCGATATTAACATCAATCGTGTTTTATCTCCAAACGATATATGAAAATATCGTATCTAAACGATGATCAATCCACATTATTTTAATCCATGTAAATTATATTTTTAACCATTTTCCGATATAATGCGTATCCACACACATATCCACTAAAAATATAAAACTCAACACACATTAAAAAAAAAATGATAATAATAATTGAGGAAAATCCATTTTCCAAAAATAAAAATAAAAAAAAAAAGTAAAATCATGTAACACAATACAAACACGCATTCATTAGAAAAATATACACATTTTCAACCCAAAACGTATTCGTATACACGAGTACCAAACAGAAAAAAAAATCCCATTTTCCTGTGTTAACTACTCTGCACAGATGAAGAAGAAGAAAATCTAAAAAGAAAACGACAATTAATGGAACGCACCAGTGGAATGAGCAATATGGAAATGAATGAAGGATAATGAGAAAAATTTAGAGATGGAGTTCGTTCGTTCTTCGTTTCATTTTATTTTATTTTTTTTTTTTACACAACATCCATAATGTCCAATGTTTTGTTATTTTTCACAATGGAAATGAATGAGTTTGTGTGAAAAACGAACAAAAAAAAGTGTATGGTACAAAGACGACACAGCAGAGGATGAGGACGTTAGGAAAAATTAAAGGGAAATTATTATTATTATGTACGCATACATCCAGCCATAGAGCATAATATGTATGTATATGTATAAGGGAATGTAAATTGGAAATTATTTATAAGGAAAAATTTTATGTTTTTAAATTAAGCCGACTATTTTAATATTTACGGTATTTGTAGAAATGAAACATGGGAAAATATTGTGAGCGCTGAGCGGGTGAAAAATTATTATTATTTATATTATAAATTTTTAAAAGTGTACAGCAACACGTGTATAAATTGCTCACCGGTTTCAGTTTATTATGATGATGAAATGGAACAAATTCGTTGGTAGACTTTTTCATGATCTAAAATCAATTGGCCATCGGTGAAATTTTTTGCCATCAAGTGGTTGTTACCAGTGGGGAAGGAGAAATTATTTATGTGAGATACGATTGGATGTTTGATTGGACTGTACTGGAAATGATGTTGTAACGGGGTACAAAATTGTTGCCTCCGTTATCATAAAAGATATCAGTGGCCAGGAACTAGTACGGTGTTACTTGTCATCGTTTCTCCTAGCTCGTCGGAGAGGTAAATTATTAGCCGTGGATAGTTCTGGAAGTTCATGGTTTTCACTGCTGGATTCACTGCAGGCCCCACAAAATGTTATTGTGTGTCCATTTTCTCAGGAAAAGTCACAAAAATCGTTGAACAAAAATTTGAGCAGCAAAAATTATTACAAAAATATTCGATAATTTATTGAAACGTTGACGGACAAATACTAACATTAGCGTACCCATATTTGAGCAATTCAGTTGAGAAAAATGGGTGTACAATTTATACATGTACATATGATACATGTGCATATGATATATAAGATACATATGCTATAGGTGCATTTTGAGTATAGGTAAGGGGTGGGTCTGATGAGGTTATAGGGGTAAAATTTTGATTTTTCATCGATAAAATCGTCCGTCATTCGTGATTTTGGCATGTGGACACCAATCTGACTATGCTGAATCGATACCCCACGACCATAGCTAGATTTTGATTATAGCTACAGATATGAAGTTTATACTAAATTTATCCTAAAACTACAAAAACAACAAATTTTATGAATTATGTGTAAAAGAGAACATTTACACAAAGAGAACACTCTAAGAGTCTATTCACACCGAACGCGAATAGCGAATTGCGAGGAATTTTTTTTAGATAGTTATGACATAAAATAGAATTATTTATATACGTTTTATCTATCAATCAAATTTAAATAACAATTTAAATCAAATTAAATCAAATTTTCCATAAACCAATATAAAAATAAAATAAAATCCGAAAATTCGTATACATTACAAGAAAATTTGCAAAAGAAAAAATACTTTCCACTCGCATTCCACAAAGTTTTTATTCGTACGAATATTAATGTTCGTACTAGTATTTTTTCATAACCTCAAAATTACTTTGATTTATCTACGCTGTCAGTCTGTCGCTAGATTTTTGTGTGCGCCAAAAAATTAAATAATATTAAAAAAACGCGAAGAAAATACAAAAAATTAAGAAAAAGACGGGAAAGGTTCGGGGCCGAACTCTATAAGCATTTTTGTTGCCTATAAAATATAAGAAAATAGCTTTTCCACAAAAATAAACACAAACCACCACACCTAAACATTATTACTACCCCCACCCATTATCCTATTCAAATCCCCAAAACTCACCTCACCCGCACCACCCTATACCGCACCACCCATATCCTCACCCTTTAACACCCCCATACCCACTCCCACACACCGCCCACTAACCCCCATCCACCAAATCCCAAATTCCCACACCAAACCCAAAACACCTCATCCCACCCCCTTCCACCTCTCATACCACCACTCCTACCACCCCCATAACCACACCACCCACACAAACCCACACCCACTCGACATATATTTTAATTTCACATTCACATGCTCTATGAAACCAAAATAGAATAGAAAATAAAAATAAAAATCTATAAATTTTAAGGAGGGGGGTTAACAAAACCCTACAAATCTCTGAGCACCCTAAACACAGAAATGTCCAAATCAATAGGGATCATTCCCATGGATTGCTTGAACTTTTAGTAAAGAAAATATCTCCATCCGTTCTCAAGTTATCGTGCACACAGACGGACAGACGGCAAACCGAAACCATATAGCATTTTTTTTTAACAAAAATGCTTAAAAACGTGAAATACCGTTTTATATATATGTATATATTGTATAGAGATATTATTAATATGGCTACATCGGCTAAAATTGATTTCGAGGAGAAATTAATCAATGAGGTGAGCTCGTGCTCATTTAACAAAAAAGATGTCGAATACGGCAACCGTACTGAAAAAAATAAAATATTGGAGGAAATATCACATTTACTAAATTATCCAGGTAAGTAATTGCATTTTTATTTCAATTTTATGATAACAAATATTTTTTTGTATCTATGCTCGTAGTTTTACAATGCAAAAGTAAATGGAAAAATATGAAAGATACTTTTTTTCACTACGTACGATTAGAAAAAAATACTCCAAGTGGCAGTCGTGCGGGAAAAAAAATTAAATGGGTGCATTTTGATGCATTGCAATTCTTATTGCCGTGTTTAGATGAGCCGAGGTATTTATTAAATACATATCATAATAACTAACATAAGCTAAATAATTCCTGTTGAATCTCAAACCTTTCAGCACCATTTCAAATTATGAAATTGAATCAATAGAAACTGGAGCTACAGAGGAAAACGAAGTAGGAGCTGTAGAGGAAATCGAAATATCAAAAGGCAATAAACAGAAAGGTAATGTGGAGACACAAAACTTGGATGATAAACAGTCTGAACCAGTATCAGAGTCTAAATTATTTCTCGACAGTTTAGTTGCTAGATTTGAGCGACTATCACCCTTGAATCGCTCATTTATTGAATTTAAAATATTAGAATTGCTTCACCAAATTGAATTCGAATCTAGCGAGGTGTATTATTAAACCTATTTGTAATCGATAATCGAAGTGTGATAATTGAATTGTGATAATGGAATTCTATTATGTATTCGGTAAATATGTATGAACCTAAATTTACATACGAGTGCATATTATGTACATAATTTTTTATAGTGAATTATTTTCAGAGATTTTTATGAATCATTTTATTATTTTGAGATTTATTTTTGATTACTTTGAAATAAAATAAATAAATAAAAAATTTCATTTTATATTTAAAAAAAGGCTGTTTTATTTAAAATTCAATCAACAATTAATTTATTGTATTATTTTATTTTGCCATAGAACTTGGCCGGCATTTGAGCACCATTCTGAAAAATGTTCCCGTATTTCGAAAGCTGTAAAGTGTCAATTAAGAATCGCTTCATTCGTAGGTATTTCAATATTAACATTAAAATTTATTTGATCTCGAGGCATTCGCAAGAGATTGGGCAATGTAACACAGGCCGTCACAATTAATTTACAATTGCGCTCGTTATTCTCAATTCTTTTCAATAGTATGCGCCAAGTATGGGCACAAATGCCAAAAGCGCTCTCCACTACACGTCTAGCACGACTCAATCTGCAAGCAAATATATGTACGAGTAATTATATTTAAGTTACATAAATATATTTATATATTTCATCAAACATAATTATTTACCTGTAATTGAAAAGCCTCCTTTCATGTGTCAGGTTTTTACCAGGATGTGGACGTAAAATTGTTTCTTTTAAAACAAAAGCCTCATCGGCAATAATTACATTCGGCAAGTTTTCTGTTTGATTTGGCAACGAAGTGTAAGGTGGTAGATTTAGCTTTGAATTATTATGGAGCCATAATTTGCCAAATGACGATTGAGCGAATATTGTCGAGTCCGACATACTTCCATATCCATCAATGTCAACCATTAAAAAGCGATAACACCATGGAGAATCGCTTCTTATAATTAAAATATTGGCTTCCTGAATTTTTAAAAGCAAAAGAATCTATATGCTTACCGTCTAACGCGCCTAAGCAGTTGGGCAAATTCCATTTTTTTAAAAATTGCTTTCTAATTTCAATCCAACGATTTTCTTTTAAATTTGGAATGGCAATCGGCATTAAAATCTTCTTGATAATTTCAAGGGTTTGAAATACAATTTTATGGACAGTCGAGTGGCCCAAGAAGAAATATGTTGCTAAGTCTTTTAATGTCCATCGCGATGATAAAAACCTACAAATTTTCACTTCAATTAGGTAATGATTGAATTCTTTATGTACATTTACATACCTTAACGTAACAGTTAGTTTTGATTCTCTAAAATTTGTAGCTTTTGGTCGTAAAGATGATTCCAAATACTTTAAAATTTCTATAAATTTTTCTTTATCCATCCGAAAATAGAAAATACGTATAATATAAATGTGGATATTTTTCCAATTCTAACAATTCCAACTCTTTCAATTTTATTTTTTCAAATAAGGATGTACCCAATATTTTCTTGTACTTCTGTGTGATTTCTTGCGCAAATAAATGTAAGCGAAACTTAAAATTTTTATTTTTCGAATTAAATGAGATTTACTTTTTATTACAGTCATTATACATATATAATTCATGAATGACATAAAATTACTCGCGGTTGGTGTGAATCGAATTTGCGAAGTCGTGTTTGGAATTTATTCGCAACTCGCGCTTGGTGGAGTAGCCTTTGACTTTCGAGTCAAACGGTTGATATTTTTTTTCGATTTTGTTTTTTTTTTTGCGGTTTTTAAATTAAAATTTTTATAAATCATAAATTATTTTATAATAATAACAAAGATAAGAATATAAAGATGAGTATTCATCATGGCACGCCGATGTGCACTAAATAAAATCGATAAACTTGTAGGGGAAAAAGTGTTTAGCCAAAATGAAAAGTGCAGCTATCATTTTACGTTGCTCGATATTTTCTCTTTCTGCCGAATAGTATTTCCAATATGATCGAGTAGAATTTCATAACAAAAAATATTTTATTTGTTTGTACAGTATAAAACACAAATTATTCTTCAAAATTTCCTTTTCATTATTCTATGAAACTAGTGTATGGTGTTTACTGTAATCGAAAAAAAACAAACGAAAACAATAAACAAATCCAATCCATTTATTATTTTCGTTTGGAAATATCTCTCTCTACGCATCATTTATATTTAACACGTTCGCGGACGTGAATGCTATAGCATTCATCCAACTTTTTTGTTTTCTAACATTTTCGCGCAAATCAGTCATACAATTTTTTCGTTTTTTAAGAAATAAAACGACATATTTGTCAATTCTCAACAATACATTCCTTTCCGCGACGAAATATCATTGCAATTACAAAAGTTATCAAATTTGTGCTAAACACATTTTGAAAGCGTCCGCGAACGTGTTAATAAAACCGAATGAAACGAAAACACAAAATGCACATATTATGTATATAGATATCCTCGTATATAAATATGTACTATTTAAAATATGTAATATGTGTACACGATCGAGAATTCCTTCTCATTTTATATATATCAAAATTAAACACGCGGCATGAAAAGAAAGATGATCGTTTAGGTGTATATAGCTACATAGAATATTTTTATTTTGGTGTGCTAAATGAAATGTAAACCAAAAAATGGGAAAAAAATATTTGGAGGATTTTGATACGGTAAAAATCAAAAACTTGTCAATGAAAAGGAAAAAATGTATGTTAACTATTCCACATTATACATACATATACATTTGTGTTTTGTCTATATTATGTATATTCCTATATAGCTATACTGATTCGTCCAAATTAAATCATTAATGTGTTTTTCTATGTGTATACTATACGGATGATAGTGACGAATTCATTAATAGTAAAATACCTAACAATTTAAGAAATTAGTATTTTTTAGGAGAAAATGAATGAAATCAGCTTACAACGGAAAGATTGGGAAATATACTTTGTATTTAGATTTGTTTCCAAAAATTGATCAAGCATGGTAGTAGTTAATTTACAGTAGTTATACATAATTATGAGTACTCAAAATATACGTGCAGTCCAATTTCTAAACTGCTAAGTTAAGCGTGAAAACCACCTTAAGGTTTTCCAAAGGCAATAAATAAATAGATAGTTCGTTGTTGGTTGTGGCTAGTCGATTGATAATTTCGATTAATATCGATTAAGGTATATCGATTTATAGGTTTCACCAGAAGTGCAATTCTATTTTTGAATTATTACTTTTAGGCATCAAACCAATTTATTTATTATTGTTCAATTTATTTAGCTGCCCTACTTTATTTAATTAATTCCATGCCGAACTGAACGTCTCAAAATTTTTGGTTTGCGGTGTTTGAGATTTCAAATACCTGAGCTGGTTTTATTTGCTATTTATCAATGTTTAGCCGTCAGCTCAACAGGACTAAGTTTAAACAGCCGCGAGGCTGACAACTCGTACCTGCGAAAGCATTAAGCTTTTCACGAATACTAACAACAAAATGTTAGGATACCACCTAAAAATAACAGGAGCCTCGCTTAAAAATCCGGACAAGAACGATCGGCACATAGTACGGTAATCACATGCATCAAGGAGTATCGGTTGGAACTTGTTCGTGGTCTAATAAATGTGGGAGAAGTGTCTTTTCGACTTACGTTGCCCTCTTAGTCTTGTGATTTCTTTATTAAGTGGACTAAAATACCATTTTGGATTTTCAAGCGGTGTAAAGAATCGCGCAGAACTCACTGCTGAGCTTGCAACGATTAGTATACTGAATTTATGAGTATTGGTGATGTAACAGTAAATAAGAAAGAGAGTACATACATAATAACTCATTTTCCTTAAAATCACCTCAAATCGATTCTTTTTAAAAGTCATTGTGTTCATAGTTTCATAATTTCTATAGATGGGCTCGGATTGTAAATTTGTGTTACGATTCGCTCGATACAATTTTTTCATTCAATCATTACCGTTGAATACTGGTCGAATTACTGATCGAATCATTACTGATCATTATTCAATATATTAAATAGATATTTTTGTTGTCCACTCCTCAACCCACATTATTCTCGAAAATACTCTTATTGGAAAAATTAAACAACTGTATAGATCGATCGTTTTTGTATTTTATTCCAATAAAAAGGTTAGGGTTAGAAATATGGATATAAGACACATAACCCTGTTTGACATTATGAATATACAGGATGGCCTTACCGTCATCGGGAACGCCATCCTGTATATTCATAATGGTCAAATCGGATGATAAAACTCACTAAGTGCACATTCAGCAAATGATACGTAGGGCGCAGCACCTGTGATATTTACTTCTAGGACAGTATAAAAGTCCGCAGTGCAGCCAATTAAAAATAAATATAATGAAAGGGAAACGCTTATTAAGGATAATATGGCGAATTCTTACATGTTACCATATAGACTAGTAACACCAAAATCAATTTGGACAGGCAATTCGACCTTGTGTTTTGTTTTAATGTCAGTACTTGCGTTGTTGCAGAAAGAAATTTATTTCTCTCTACTATTGCTGCACATATACGATTGACCGATTTTAACCACATATTGTTACGATTCTAACAATGTTAAAGCCAGTTCTAAGGCTCTATAATTTTAGAAATACTGGACATCAATTTTGTCGACTTGCAATATTTGAGTGTATCGAAAAATCTGTACCTCGCACTCGCAAAAAATTTTTCGTCATCTTCTTCATGGTACATTTAGTTCACCGGACAAGTTGTGCAGTGGTTAAAGCCTAGGCACTTGGACCGGGAGGTACTGGGTGGTTCGAATCCCATCAGAGGCTAGATGCAAATCAAATTTTCATCATCGATTACAATCGGTGATGTTAATAAACACAACTAAGACACTCTGATGGAGTGCAGAATTCAGCGCCGAACAGGTTGACATGGAGCTTGCAATGTGTAGGTGGTATACTGTAGTTGTGTGAGCAGGTGAATGGGTTAATGATGTGTCGTGAATGCGTGGTATCGCGGCTGTTTAAACTTAGTCCTGTTGAGCTGACGGCTAAACATTGATAAATAGCAAATAAAACCAGCTCAGGTATTTGAAATCTCAAACACCGCAAACCAAAAATTTTGAGACGTTCAGTTCGGCATGGAATTAATTAAATAAAGTAGGGCGGCTAAATAAATTGAACAATAATAAATAAATTGGTTTGATGCCTAAAAGTAATAATTCAAAAATAGAATTGCACTTCTGGTGAAACCTATAAATCGATATACCTTAATCGATATTAATCGAAATTATCAATCGACTAGCCACAACCAACAACGAACTATCTATTTATTTATTGCCTTTGGAAAACCTTAAGGTGGTTTTCGCGCTTAACTTAGCAGTTTAGAAATTGGACTGCACGTATATTTTGAGTACTCATAATTATGTATAACTACTGTAAATTAACTACTACCATGCTTGATCAATTTTTGGAAACAAATCTAAATACAAAGTATATTCCCCAATCTTTCCGTTGTAAGCTGATTTCATTCATTTTCTCCTAAAAAATACTAATTTCTTAAATTGTTAGGTATTTTACTATTAATGAATTCGTCACTATCATCCGTATAGTATACACATAGAAAAACACATTAATGATTTAATTTGGACGAATCAGTATAGCTATATAGGAATATACATAATATAGACAAAACACAAATGTATATGTATGTATAATGTGGAATAGTTAACATACATTTTTTCCTTTTCATTGACAAGTTTTTGATTTTTACCGTATCAAAATCCTCCAAATATTTTTTTCCCATTTTTTGGTTTACATTTCATTTAGCACACCAAAATAAAAATATTCTATGTAGCTATATACACCTAAACGATCATCTTTCTTTTCATGCCGCGTGTTTAATTTTGATATATATAAAATGAGAAGGAATTCTCGATCGTGTACACATATTACATATTTTAAATAGTACCAAAACCGAACACAATCATATTCTATAAGCCGTACTGTAGTCACACGCATGTAATTTTTCACTTCTGTTTAATTGTATTGTGCGTATACGAACATGAAATTTTATTCTCTATTTACTCCAAGTTGTGCATATGTTTCGGAAATACATTTGTGTAAAAAATAAATGTTTAACCCTTTGCGGCCTTTTGGAATATTGTCACCAAATTTAAAAATTAATGTCTAACTAGATAGTATACTCAGCTATGTCATGTTTCAAATGCAGTATTTCATCCTCTACTCTCTCACCTCTTAATAAGAAATATGGTTTTTGAAATGTGCTTTGTTCATTATGTTTAATGGAAAAAATGAAAAGAAATTCAAGAAAAGTATGGTTCGCATTGCGGCCCGGAAAGGGTTAAAGGAAAAAATAGAAAACAAAAACTAGCGGGTGTGTCTTGTTTGTTATTATATAATTAAAAAGTGCATTTCGATCACAATTTTTTTTTAATTTCTATTTTTCATTATTGTTTTAGTCTTTTTATGCATGAATGAGGCGTGGCTTCGCATACTTGATCTTTAAATCTATTTTGTTTTTTGTTGTTTGGATAAACATAAACGAGAAATCTAGAACAAATGTGTCATATTCGATTTCTATTGGCGGTATACAAATACTATCAAATAGAAGTTAAAAATTGACCCCAATACTATCAAATAGGAGTTAAAAAGTGCCATTATCCGCGTGTATAGCCGAGTATTGTACGGCTTATAGAATATGATTGTGTTCGGTTTTGATAGTACATATTTATATACGAGGATATCTATATACATAATATGTGCATTTTGTGTTTTCGTTTCATTCGGTTTTATTAACACGTTCGCGGACGCTTTCAAAATGTGTTTAGCACAAATTTGATAACTTTTGTAATTGCAATGATATTTCGTCGCGGAAAGGAATGTATTGTTGAGAATTGACAAATATGTCGTTTTATTTCTTAAAAAACGAAAAAATTGTATGACTGATTTGCGCGAAAATGTTAGAAAACAAAAAAGTTGGATGAATGCTATAGCATTCACGTCCGCGAACGTGTTAAATATAAATGATGCGTAGAGAGAGATATTTCCAAACGAAAATAATAAATGGATTGGATTTGTTTATTGTTTTCGTTTGTTTTTTTCTTCGATTACAGTAAACACCATACACTAGTTTCATAGAATAATGAAAAGGAAATTTTGAAGAATAATTTGTGTTTTATACTGTACAAACAAATAAAATATTTTTTGTTATGAAATTCTACTCGATCATATTGGAAATACTATTCGGCAGAAAGAGAAAATATCGAGCAACGTAAAATGATAGCTGCACTTTTCATTTTGGCTAAACACTTTTTCCCCTACAAATTTATCGATGTTATTTATTGCACATCGGCGTGCCATAATAAATACTCATCTTTATTTTCTTATCTTTGATAATAATGCAAATCTTACCTGATTGCAAAAGTGAATATATTGTGTGCTGTCGCGTACGAACGTGTCGTGTGTGTCGTGATTAATATATATATAAACAAATCGTGTAGTAGAAATTCGTGTAATTTCAAAATGGCTCCGTCTTCAGAATTCGGTCAACCTAAAGCACCTGATAAAATAGATACGAGTACAACGGATTCAGCTGCTGAAGGAAAAGGTGAGGATAAAACCGATTCTGGAGATAAATATGAGTCAATAAAGGAAACGGATTTTTCATCTACCGCACTACCACATCAACGACAAGGCGATATATAGAAAACCGGTGCTACCACGAGGGCCGATCAACACGTGTGAGGGATGGACTGCACCAATCGAATCAACCTGGGGAAATACAGCTAAGTGTTCTGTTTATTTGATTTTTTGTATATTATGTAATTTTATTGATTCGGAGTTGAGAAGAAATGAAAGAGTTCGATAAGGTGAATTTGGGCGGGGCATTTCTTGATTTAAAATGAATTAGAATAAATTTTTAAAATGAATTAATATAAATGTTTATAGAATGAAATAATATAAGCCTTTTTTTATTTATATTTATATTTTATAACTAATCAATGTAAATCCATGCAATTAATCCATGCAATTTAGTATAATTTTTTGTTAATCATATGTAAAAATATATGCTTTAATTAAATGGTTTTCTAGGTTGTTTCGGGAGACTGTAAATTGGTGAAGGTTTTGATTATATTGTTCTGGATTGGATAAATAATTATCGCTGGTTGTTGATTTTATGATTTATTTAATACGATTAGGTGATACGCTACGATGAAGGATCCTACAGTTGTGTTAGCAACTTATTATTAATTCTATCATCTTACAGATTCGTGATTGCTTTAAAAGTTTTATTTAATTTGTTTAGGTGTTGGGGTTCTGGAGCTGTGCCAAACATCCATTATTGAAACCATTTGGAATTAGCTACACTATAGATATGCTGTTATGATTAAAAATTAGATTCCGATTTCAGAAGTAGCTAAAAACTTTTATTGGATTATTTTGTAGTATAGAGACCTCTGTTTTTCCAGTGGCTTGGCTCCTTTTTTAGTTATTCGTTTTAGTAAGAGTTTTTTTTTTTTAATTATTAGTATTGCATCCAGTGGGTGGTATTTAATAATAATTATTAATTTTAATTTTTTATTATTTTAGATCTTTCATTTAGATTTTATTAAAAATAGGTATTAAAGAAAATTCAAGAAGATAAGTTTGCAGAGTTAAATAACAGTTTTTAATTTTCAGATGACTGGAAGTTTTTCAGTTACATGATTAATAATTATTTCGTAGTTAGAATTGTGTCATTGTGTTACTAACTATCGACTACTTAGGTGTCTGTAACCGGGTCGAGTCTATCCATACTAACATAACCTTTCCTATCCCTCCTATTTTGTTATGTGTAATACAGGCGTACGGTGGGCCCCGGCCATATCTGGGATTACTTATCAAATGACTTGGCCGTACATCTCTATCAAATCAAATCAAAACTCGCAACTTGCGTTTGGTGTGAATAGACTCTTAGGCGTTTTATATATAATAAAAAATAGTTCATTTAAAATTAACTGCAAAAATACCACAGTACAAAAAATTAATTTATAATCAAAACTAATAAAATATTGAAAGCATTTTTAGCAAAATAGTAATATATACTGTTTTATTTCGAAAACTGAAATTTAAAAAATTACTAATCTAATATTTGTCCAGGATCGTATTTACCCATAATTTTGTTCATTTACTTTAGCGTAATAACACATTTTCAGATTTTGATCATCGGTTTCCTTGATAGCAAAATTAAGTAATGGTGATATCTGTTCACTCAAGCCGAACCATGCATGAAGTTCTAATAAAATCTACACCTTCAAATTGGGCCATGATTGCATCTACCCCTAATTTTGTTCATTTACTCAACTTTAGCTTACTTTAGGTTTTGATCATCGGTTTCCTTGAAAGCAAAACTAGGGAATGGTGATATTTGTTCACTCAAGCCGAATCATGATAAGTTCTAATAAAATCTACACCCTAAAATTGGGCCTTGATCGCATCTACCGTCTAATAAAAATGATTTTTAAAAAATCTTGAAGAATAATTTTAAAAAAATTTAATTTGGGGTGTAGATTTTATTAGAACTTCGTGATTTGGCTCAGTGGGAGCCGATTAGAAAAACATCGAACTGTGTATAGTATTTTTCTTCTTTAATAGTGCGTTCATGACATAGTGAGTTAGTTCGGAAAAAATATTATGGTAACACACAAAATGTATTAAAACAACAACAAAGATAAAACAATTTCAACTCGAGTTCGGAACTAAAAGGCGTGGTTTAAAGCATTTCAAATAATTTGATTGGTTTTGAGTGCTAACGAACTCGTATGGAAATATTTATTTCCGATCTCATGTACGCGACATAAGTGTTAGTGAGAGAGAGAGACATATCTAATCCCAGCCAAGTTTGAAGTAGTTGTATTTCCATTTTTTTTAAACTAATGAAACTGGCTATACAAGCAAATCATACTCGGTTATTCGCAAATATTATTGCGTACATAATTTCAATTTTTTTAGAATCGCCCAAATGTTCGCAATTCACTAATGCATTCTCACTTTTTATGCTATTTATTTATTTATTTCACATCTAGAAATCTATAAAATTTCAAGGAACTAATTTTCTTAATTTTTGGAAAACTACTTCAATTATTTCTATTTGTAAATGCTTTAAGTGTTATGAGTAGTATTATATTACTGATGGAAGATGTAGTTGGTCAAGTTTCCAGCCCCGAACACTTCGAATCTTGTGGAAATTATGAGTTTTTAACGATTTTCGTATTGATGTCCAAACGATATCAACTAGTGAACATTAATTAACGATGATATGAAGAACCAAAAAATTGAATTGGTTATATCTTATATCTTCCACTTTAGATAACAGTTCTTTGAAAAAAGAAATATTTTTGCCTAAATGGTATATTCCAATTGGAATTTTTATTAATTTTGTAAAATGAATTTCCTGATTCTATATTGAATTAATACAATTTTGATTTTTCGCAATAAAAACTGACCCATTAGTGACCAAACGCCAAAATGTGATGACCAATCCTGATCTAACGAATTTCTTGCAACGGAGGTGCTTACCGGGAATTTTTTTTCTAATTTTTCATTATTTATTTACCGTTTAATCGTAAGTGAACTAACGATAAAAACTAGCGACCAATCCTGACCAAAGGATGGTCAAACGAAATCAATCATCACTTTTGTCAAAACCTTTAGATGGGGTGCTCAAAAGACGGAGCCGCATGGACCTTACAGCACATTCAAATCGACGAACTTTGGGTTGGAAAAGCCACACGAAATCACAGAGAAGCTTCATCGGCAATTAACAGTTTGGTGTGTTTTGTGGAGCGGCGGTATCATTGGTTAATTTTTCTTCAAAAATTATCCTGACAACACCAATAGAGTCGCAATGATAACCAATTGTTTGTGGAAATAAATTGAAGACACAGACTGGCACAACATTTGGTTTCAGCAGAATGGCACCACATGCCACGCCAGTCATCAAACAATTGTTCTTTAGCTCACTAAATTCGGTAATTGTATAACCAGTCGTTTGGGTTATGGCAATTGTCCTCCAAGCAGCTGCGATTTGACGCCGTTTGGCTTCTTCTAGTAAGGTGCCTTGAAAGATCGATGTAAGCACAACATTGCTGGAGTTATTCGCTAAAGAGCCCGAAACCATCGATAATGTACTGAAAAGTTGAGTTCACTAGATGGGAACGAACTTCTTGCCATGAATTTCGGTTTGACGCTTGACGTTGATGCATGACCGGGCTTAACCCACGGTTTCTGCGCTTTGGGTTGTCGTCCTAAATACACTTTTCGTCCCCCGGCACGATTCGATGCAAAAAACTCTTCCCATTTTGTCTTTGGAGCAATTATTTGCACGTGAAAAAACGGCGTTCGACGTCTCTTGGCTTGAGTTTTGATCCGCTTGTTGAGTCACTCCCAAAGTTTCAGTGAGCTCCTCTTGAGTTTGGTATGAATGATGGTTCAATAACGCCTCCAACTTAGCGTTTTCAAACTTTACTGGTCTCCCTTCGTGTTCTTTATCGCTGGTGTCAAAATCGCTACTTTTAAAACTGCGGAACCAGTACACACATGTTTTATTGAAGCAGCATGTTACCCATATCCTTAACACGGCAATGTGTGATGTCCATCTACTGCAATTTTTTTTTAATTTTCCCGCAAATTGTGTTTTGTTGGCACATAAAGGTGAACATGGTTTACACTTCAGCGAAATGACACATACCGAGTTTTAGAGGGAAATGATGACGCTTTATCATGAATATAGTTACAAGACGGCCCGATGTGGTTTAATACTAGATACACCATCTTTTATAAATCCCTCAAAATTTATTTGTACCCCTAATATTTTGAAAAGTGGAACATTTACGAGAAAACTAAAAGATTCTAATTAAATTTGCAATAAAACCGTTCCAGACCAGTTTCCCAAAAATTAAGCCTAAATTAGAAAAACGTTGGCTTTGCAGCCCATACGGATTGATCAAGATGAAATTTCATACTTTAGCTTTAAGCCATAAATTGCGAGATTTCAATGAATTTTGGCCGAAATATGCCTACTGGGAGTGGCAGCCTCAATACGAGCTTTTTCGTTTTATGCAAATATTTTGTAAAGTGTGTAACAATTTTAATTATTTTTTAAATCAGAGCTTGCCAGAATATTTTAGGTAATTGTCCTACCATAGGGGTATCCAATTGAGACCCATTTTGAAATTAAAAAAACGCCTTGTTTATTTGAAAAGTTCTGATGTTTTAGTTGTAAGAAAAAGTTTAGACATGGAGGGAGGTTATGTATAATACAACACTATATCCGACAAAATGTCTCGTTGGTCCGTTTGAGAAAATTATCGATGAAGCGTTGAAATCTCGTCTTTCAATTTAGATATATTGTTCTTGGGTTATTGGCATACACCTTTTGTTACACAAAATCCGAGAAGAAATCCAACGGCATCAAATCGCACGATCTTTGTGGTCAAATCACATCGTCGCGGCGCAAAAAAACTCTTTAATTAAAAAGTAAATCTAAGCTTTTTATTATTAAAAAGACAAAAAAAAATGTGGATTTTGCATTGACCATTTTGAAATAAGAACATTTTAGCGTTAATGAATTTCATATAATTATAAAAAAAAGTATAATAATAAATGTCCATCTACTGCAATTTTTTTATATATACAAAATAGTATAAACTTTTTCCTCAAATAATAATTTACCAATCATAATAAAATAAATTATAAATTATTCAAAACTTAGTAATCAAAGTAAATATGAACATTTCGTGCGTGCCTTAATAGTGCTATCCAAAATTAACGTACGAGAAACGTCATTAGGGTAATACTGTTAAAGTTAGCTAAAACTTTCCAGCCGAAAGATGGTAATGCAGATAGTGCCTTTGTTATCCCAGCCTAACGGTGATAATGCAGTTATTAATTATGATATTCGAAACGATAATATTTTAAAATGTCGATAATGCAGATTGTATCGATAAAGAAGATTAGCTCCAATTTTCAAATAGAGAAATGCTGGCAATACAAATTTAAAAGTTGAAAATGAATCATCAATTTTCTAAATCAAAATGTCAATAACAGACATCAATACAATAGCCATGAGACGCAGACGTTTAGCTGATGAATGGTTTCTATATCAAGATTTTGACAGATGAACGATGATCTTCTTACTACCAATTTTATGAACCATGACCCTAAGTAGAATCTGATTATATATTTGGAGTGGCTTTTACTAAGTTATATTGGTGAAATGTTCCATTTTCCGTTGTTCCGACGGTAAAATTGTTCATCATTCGAGTTTTTGCCAGACGGACCAATCTGACTGCCGAGTCGATAGCCCATAATCATAGGTAGATTTTGATAATAGGTAAAGGATGGGTCTAATGAGGTTATAGATAAAAACGATAAAACCGTTCGTCAACACATTACCATAAGTAGATTCTGACTATATGTTAGGAGTTAGTCTGATGGGGTGATAGGGTTGAAATTTTAATTTTCCCCATTTTTCATCGTCAAAATTGTTCGTCCATGACCATAGGCAGAATCTGAGTATATGTTGGGGTGGGTCTCCGATGAGGCATATGAAATAGGGATAAAATGGCTAACATATAAATGCATGTGGTTTATCCTAATTTTCTACTAGATTAAAAAAATGGCGTTTAGTACTATTTTAAGAAAAATTTCACACGCTTATAGATTTTGCTACAATTTGATTTGGTTTGAGAAAGTAATGCACAAAATTGTGTTTCTAAAAATAAAATAAAAATTACGAATTTTACACGTCCGATGTTGACACAATTAATATTTTTCAGTTTATGTGTATTTCTTGATTTGAGAACAGTACTTTCTTGATTTGAGAATTGTTTACTTTGGAAAAATTGTGAAATCGTAAACTTAATTCTCAAGTTTATATTTTGTTATTGTTGTTATGATAATTGTTGTCTTTGCAAATATTCTGGAATCGTGTACATACTTATGGATGCATCTGAAAATCCATGCAATGAAAATTGATTTTTATAATTTGTATGAATATTTCTTTCTACTTCTAGTTCATCTACAGTAAGTAAACTGTCACGTAATTTGCGCCATTCGTTTTCAACTTCTAAGCGTAATTGATTGTCCCATTTTAGGCTCTTTGTCCATGAAGTTTGGAAGACGATTTTTATTCTAAATGTTATGGGAGCGATCCATACCAACGGATCGAATAAGTGGCTTGCTTCTGTTAGTATACCTCGTTTGGGCATGACAGGATGTTCTGTGAGGTTTGTTTTGAATTGGAAGAAAGTTTTTCTTTGGATTCCACACTTTTAAGGAGGTAGATTCTTGTATTTCTAGGTTATCGATTGAGTCACTCGGTTGAGAGACGTATTTTAAGATTGCTTTTTCGTTCCTGACCACTTCCAAAGATGAAAACTAGAATGTGAGAATACTGTGTTTATGTTGTTATTTAGGTCAATTGCTTCTTCTATTGAATGAGAGCACGTGTGAACGTCTGAACTTGCTATAATATTCGCTGGAACCTTGCATCTTCTTCTGCAATTAGCATTCGTCGAAAATTCTTTTCTACGTCAGCTGTAACGCCACTTTAAACATTCGAAAACGAGATAATATTTCATACAACGTGGATTGGACAGTGAGTCCAATAGCAAGACAATCGTTTATCGAGTTTCTCGTGGTAGTTTTAGCGGAACCGTCAAACACAACTCGGAGCTTCGTTGTACTGCTGGAGTGTTTAATGACACCATGATGTGGTATAGTCTGAATGAAACTTTTGTACATATCAGCAAATTTCTTTCAGATATCAGCCAGCAATATCAGTGGTTGTATAGTGTTTTTTGAAATGGGTTTAACATAATTCTTCGATCTCCCAGAATTTCCTCAGTAGATGATCTAGGTTGTCCTCCGAGTGGCTTAGTTTGACCTTGATAACTTGAGTCGACCCTGTTTCCATAGATTTGCCCGTAACGATTCATCATAGAACAGCGTTTTGCATCGTAAAGTAATGTTGTGTGGTGAACCTTCCTTCCGTTAACAGTTCAAAAATGTGGTCTTCATTTATGACGTCTATCTCCTTGCCTTTGTAAAAGTTGGGATCAGCTAAATCGTATTTATTAAGCGAATCAATGTTAATGCGAAGTGAGATCGGTGCTTGTCTTGCCGTTTATTTTGGTAAAACATATCCTTCCACATTTAATACTGGGCTGACTTTGTTCCAGGGTGTTATTTTTAACGATACTGATCCTGTAGTATTAGGTGGTTATACTGTGGGTTTAATGCCAGTGATCGCTTTTTTGGCACTATTTCTTCGCAACTTAAGTCTCTGCGCACAGTTTTCACTAATGAACGAATCATGCGATCCGGAATCTAGTAATAACGAAATTTAGACTTGCAGTTATACATGCTGTGATTGTTGTTTAAGCAGTTGAATCAACGCTTTTCTTTAATCAACAATGATTTGCTATCGGTTACTGCCATTTATTTGAATTTACCACACTCAAATAGCTTGTGCTCTCCACCACATACTGAGCATACCTGGCTTTTGGTTGTTTCACTTGACACTACATGACTCTTTATATTTAATTTAGGATTAGTTGCTTGAGGTTGAGAACGTTTGTTTTGGCATTTTAACGATTCTAGTGTATCGATCCAAAAAACTGAAAGTCAAAAAACTGCTTTAAGCTTGATAACTCATAATCTACTGACCAAATGGTACAGTGGTTAAAGCTATGGCCTTTGGAATCCCGATAGAGGCAGGATGCAACGTGAAATTTCATCAACAGATTACGATCTGTGGTGAAATGTAACACATGTATGACCCCCGTCGGTGTGCAAAACCCATGGGCCGATCCATCATCCATGTCAGTATAGACTGGCATGGAGTTTGCAAATGTATAGATGGCCTAAAATCGGCCCTATAGCCGTACGTCCACGAGAGTTGGCCGGGAGGCGTAAATTAAGGGCGTAAAAAGCATAACCACGGAAGAGAAGGGTGAGCCTTGAACCTCAAGATAGATCGCATAACAATAAAAAAATTGTGTCCATAAACAGTTAATCCCATTATCAAGCTTGTTGACTAAAATGTGAATTAACCAGTGGTCTCTGGTTTCTAATATAAATAATAATTACATATTATGATAATTTTCTTCTTATTTTTAAGTTTTGATACGTAAACTAAAATATTGGACCATCAAGATTTATAATTGTACAAAATTAAATCTAATATTTATATTATTTGATTCGCAGATGATTTGCTGATAACTTTTATGTTCCAACAGAGAGAAACAAACAATTTTTCGAAGCAGCTTACATAAAATATTCTCCTGTATAAGAAATTTTGTACGCTATTCTCACAGAATTTGTATTGTACGTATACAAATTCTCATGAGAACTCTCAAGAGAATAGCGTACAAAATCCCAGACCAAGGGACAAACTAGAAGGGTGTGCAAAACATTAAATCAATCAAAATTAGAAAGTCATACCGTACGTACAGATCCCATTGCTATTCATTCGTACAATCGAACACATTTCTATTCGTCGTGTTCCCGTTCTGTTTTGGACCAAATTTGTATATTGAGATAAAACAAAATTTCTTTTTATTATCAATTAACGTTATTGATTTTCTTTTTAATTTTATTTAATTTATTCATTTCGAAATTTTTTTTTGCTTCTACCAGAGACAATTACAAAAAAAAAATTAGTTGAGGGAAAATTATCTGATTGTGATTGGAATGGAAAATCGAAGAGGCGGACAGGAAAATTAATTTTTTGTATTTTTACCGTCGTATTCTATTCTGTCAAGGTGAGCGGGCGATTTAATAAAAAAAAATCGTTATTTTTAACGATCGGCGGTAAAATATTTTTTTTTTTTTTTGAATTTGATGAAGTTTTAATTTGGGATATTAGGAAAGTAAAATTGTTTATTTGTATTTGATTACGCACTGTATACGTAAAAGTTGGCATAACGATTTATAATAATTATTATTATTTTAAAAATTCTCAACTCATATGTAGATGGAAAACTTTATAAAACCCTAGCCTCCATCTACCCACTGTATTTTACGAGGTATAATATAATATAGTTTACCATATAACGAGCACATCCCCACCTACTCGCATATTAAATTACTAACACACATATACGACATAAAGAAAAAAGTTTGAAAGTTTAGAAAATGGTTTTTAGTAAAATTTAATTTACATGTTTTATATGGGCTTTGAATTCTAGATGTTTTTGCTTCTTGTGGTGTTGTTGCTGTTATATATTGCTTTGTTATAATTAATATACATACGCAACATATTATCTCTTTTAAATTTTCATCTTGGTCTTGATCTTGTTAAAAATAACATTTAGCTTATTTTTCTCTTTAGAAAATTTATTTTCTTTTTTGGGCTCCAAATTTGCCTTTCATGAATTTTAATTACTAGAAGTATAAATACAGCCGATGTTAAAATTGAAATCATGTTTTTTAAAGCAGAACAAGAAATGTTATTTGGTAAGGTGTAGAAATTGTAATTGCCATAGAACATGTGCCATAAAATTATTAGATATATCTGAAAAATATTTATGTATCTCTGAAGATTCTCAAGTTTAACAGCTTCTTGTTATTATAACGAATTCCCAAACGAATTTTTAGACGCTTGCTTTTGGGGATTGTAAACTGCTTGCTCTGGAGCGAAATTTTCAAAAATAACTGAGAGAGGTTATGTTATGGTTGAAAAATCTCCAGTGAATTTTGAAAACACATATACGACGATTTCAGTTGAGTTTGATTTTTGGATATTCAGAAGTATACCTGATTTTGTCATATTCCATGGTGAGAAAATTACTGAGTACTGTCGTTTTCTGTATTACAAAATCTGCGAGACCACTGTTTTATAAAATGCCGGAATAGCAGATATGTTTCACTATGGAATCGCGTACCTGTAATATAAATATTTAGTCGAGTTTCGGGAGGAACTCATAAAACGAGAAAAGTGTGAATTTCAAGTAGGTTAGGTTAGGTTAGGTTAGAGTGGCTGCCATCGCACACTTAGGCCAGTAGTGGCTCATTGTGATACCACAGGATCCTATCTCCCCTTTACTCCTGCTGAAACCATCCAGAGCTACTTATGTAGCGTAAAATATCTCGCATTCCACAGCCCGCGAGTTGCGAAAGGCTGTCCATACTGTACACACCTAAATACTTATGCCTTCTGTATGATAGTGCCGGACACGAGCATATGAAGTGCTCTAACGTCTCTTCCTCCTCTTCGTCTAAACAACTTCTACAAAAGTCATTCGTCTCTAGACCCAGCCTTCTTGCATGTTCCCCAAAAAGGCAGTGTCCTGTCAGTATCCCTACGACCAATCCTACCTCTCTTATTCCCAGGGATACAAGTGCTTTGGAGCGCCGCAGGTCCAGTTTCGGCCAAACCTGTTTTGCTACCCTGCACGTCAGGGTGTTGGTCCACCTCTCGTTTGTCAAGGCGATTGCCTTTTTACTGAGCGCCGATTTAAGCGCTGCTATAGGCCTCCCCAGACCGGCCCTTTCCGGCTGCATCTGGAGAGTAGTACCGTACCTGCTAGTTCGTCCGCCCTGCAGTTTCCCGTGATGTCCGAGTGACCAGGGACCCAGATTACCTGGATACTGAAATACTCGCTCATCTCATTAAGAGATGATCGACAATCCAGCGCCACCCGTGAAATCAGACAAACCGGCTCTAGCGATCTGATTGTCCACATAAATCGCGATATCCCTAACGGATACCACGTTATGCTTCAACCATGTCCCGACTTCGCCTATCGCCCCCACTTCAGCCTGGTACACGCTGCAGTAGTCAGGGAGACGAACAGAACTATTAACATTAAGCTTCTCACCGAAGACTCCGGCTCCTACTTTGCCGTCTAGCTTAGAACCGTCCGTGAAAAATTGCAGTGCTTCGTTTTCCAGTATTGATCCGTTCCTCCAGGATTCTCTCGAAGGACAGATGGTCCGGAAAGCTTTATCGAAGCACAACGTTGGTTTAATATAATCTAAATTCGCCAGTTCTTCCCTTAGTGATCTAACTATCGTTGAGTGTCCCACCTGAAGACACTTCCACTGAGAGACAGCCGAGAGCCTTGTAGCCACATTGGCTGCCATCTGCTTACCAAAAAATTCGATTGGAATAAGGTGGAACAAAACCTCTAAAGCGCGTGTATGTGTTGACCTGAGCGCCTCGCTTATAATCATGCAGGCCGTTCTTTGCACCTTCTCCATCATCTTCCTATATGTTACCTTCTCCAGAGCTGGCCACCACACACCCACCCCGTACATCAGCACAGTTCTTACCACAGCGGTATAGAGCCAGTGTACCAGCTCTGGTTTCAAACCCCATTTCTTCCCTATGGCGTTTCTACACGAGTAAATGGCTACATTAGCCTTATTCACCCTTTCTACAATGTTAGGCTTCCAGCTGAGCTTACTGTCCAAGATTATGCCCAGAAATCTCGCTCTGTCAGCAAAAGCCAGTCTAATGCCGTTCACGGTAGGAGGACTAACTACAGGAATTTTATATTTCTTAGTAAATAGTACCAGCTCTGTCTTGGAGGGGTTAATCCCTAATCCACATTTGCTGGCCCATTTCGTAACGATCAGGAGTGCATTTTGCATAACATCCCTAATCGTATCCAGATATTTGCCTGAGACAGCTATCGCTACATCATCCGCATACGCTACAACCCCTATCCCCTCTCCCTCCAGTTCCAAGAGCAATTCATTCATCACAACACTCCAAAGAAAGGGTCACATTACACCTCCTTGCGGGGTTCCTCTAACCACCAGCCTTCTAATGGTGGCCTAACCTCATTTTCGAGGTAACAATCCTGCTTACCAGCATCTGATTTATCAACCTACTTATGGGGTAGTCCACGTTCAAAAATAGCAATCCTTCCATGCTCGCCTCCGTTTTATCATTATTAAAGGCACCCTCAATGTCGAGAAATGCTACCATACAGAACTCTTGCGAGTAAATTACTTCTCAACCATGCGTACTAGATCGTGCAGAGCTGTGTCCACCGACTTTCCCTTACAGTACCCATGCTGCGACATTGCCCAACTCCTGGGCTCAATTTTTGATCGAATACCTATATCTACCAACCTTTCCAAGGTTTTCAACAGAAAGGATGATAGAGTTATAGGTCTCAGATCCTTTGGATAGGCATGCGAGCTTTTTTCCGATTTCGGGATAAAGACCACTCTGACCTCTGTCCACTTTTTAGGAATATATACCAGTTTCAGACATCCCATGAAGATTCCTTCCAGCCAGGGGAGGATGACTGCTGAGTTCCTCTGGATCTCTGCTGGTATAATCCGATCCAGCGCCCAACGGATTCGCTCCTTATCCGCGATGCCCTCCATCTCTATTGAAGGTGTTAATCGATTAGCTCCAGGCTCTGTCGAGTCTTCAAAGCTTCCCGGAAAATGGGTCTCGATGAGGAGCTCCAAAGATTCCGCACTTGAAGTTGTCCATGACCCGTCTGGTCTAATTAAATAACTAGGACTGGTTGGGTTAGTAGCTAGAATTTTCCTAAGGCGAGAAGTCTCAGAGACCTCTTCCATTCTACAACAGAAGAGTCTCCAAGACCCCCTTTGTGCCTTCCTCAACTCTTTTTTGTACTATCTGAGGTCCTCCTTATAGGAGTCCCAATCCCGAACCTCCCTTGTGTTCTTAGCTTTATTCAAAGCTCTCCTACACACACTCCTATATGTTCCCAACTCCTTGGTCCACCATATCGGTTTCTGCCTACCCCTAGGCTTTATTAGGGGGCACGCAGCATTAAATGAAAGATTGCATGCCTTTGTGACAATATCAACCATGCCATCTAATTTCTCTACTGTCGCCGGAAGTCCAGGAACCTCCAGCGGCAGTAGTTCCTTCAACACCTGTCCATATTTGTTCCAGTTTGTCCTTCTGGGATTCCTGAAGGATTTCCGGGTAACAGGTTTAATGTCGAGGTTATAAATTACATATCGATGATCAGAGAATGAGTGCTCTTTCGCCACTCTCCACCCTCTGATCATATGAAAGATCGTTTCTGACACAAAGGTGACATCTAAAACCTCCTGTCGATTTTTAACAATAAATGTCGGTTCTCGTCCAATATTGCAAACTAAAAGGTTGGTATTTAATAAATAATCAAAAAATAACTCACCCCTCTCGTTGATGTCTGTGCTTCCCCAGATTGTGTGATGCGCATTTACATCACATCCGAGTACAACACCTACCCTTCTTTGATCTGCTTCCCGGATCAGTTCCCCCAGGTTATCCGGTGGAACCTCCTTCCCGCAATCCATATAGGCTGAGGCTAGCCATAGCTTTTCACAGCCAACCTCAGCGCTCACCGCTGTAACGTCTCCGCTACTAAATTGTGGAAGAAGAAAAATATTCAAATTATTTTTCGCTAAAATACACGATCTGATCTTCTCAGAGTTGCTTGAGTATAGTAATTTATACCCTTTCATTCTGAGGCAACAGATCCTGTTATTGTTAATCCAAGGTTCTTGGATTAACACTAAATCCTCATCTGACTTAGTCAGTCTGAGCACGAGAGCTGCCGAGGCAGCCTTCGTGTGAAGTAGGTTTATTTGTACAATGCTAACCATTGTAATGGACCTTACTCACCTCTTCTTGCACTCCCTGCATCAGGATAGTGCCATCTACCTCATTGTTCCGGACGCTGTCTTCCTCTCGTCGAGAGTCTGACAGGATGTCCCCACCAGGCTCCAGAGAGAGGAGGCTACTTCCCCTAACTATACTCCCCAGAGCCGAAGCATCACTCTCCTGGCCGTCCTCAGCCCGCTTGACCGTTTCCTGCCGGGTCCGTTCGCCGTCACCCCCAGGCTGGTCTTCCGCGCCCTTATCGACCTCGTCTTTCTTATAAACTTTAAGAGTGATCGACCCGAACCCGAAATTGATCACTCCCTTTAATTTTGCAAGAGAAGCCAGGGATTCTTTATTGATCAGCATGATTGTCAATCTAAAGCCTCCCTTAGCTTCCTCTCGCTTTATAATCCTCCAGTCTTCCGTTGGAAGATCGGGATTGCTGGCCTGAATGATCTCGAGGATCTCTTCTACTTTATCCGGATCGGTTGGCAGCCAAATACGTGCCCTCGGCCTGCTCGAGATTTCCTCCCTGTAGACTGCCTCAAGCCTTGCGCCCGGCCACACCTCGCCTACTTCGGCCACTGCCCTTTTGTAAAAGTCGGCCGATCTCTGGTCCGAGCACGCAGTCAACTTCACGCGCCCTTGGTACCATCCCGCATCTCTGCAGGACGGGGGGATCCCGGATTTGCCCTTAGGATCCGCAGAAAAGTGGAGTTTAGTGCATTAAACACTACTCTTCATTTCTCTGACGTGTGCTCCCATCTTCTTGACTTCTGTCAATGACCGCCAGCACCAACACGCGTTCCTTTAGGATCTCACTGAATAGCTTCAGTTTTTGATCCCTAGGAGCACTCGACGTCTTTTCTAAATGAACCTTGGCTCGCTTACTCTCGCCCGTTTCCAGCTCTTCCTGGGACCTCTGTCTTTTAGACACAAGGGCCCTTTCCGAGCTTCACAGCCGACAGTTTTTTTAGCCCATGCCACAGATCCTCGTTGTTCTACTGTAAGCTGCCCCTCAGGGGTCGCAGCCAGTTTTTCTAAAATTCTGTACGCCGACCGTCTCTCCCTGTATCGACGCTTCGACTGAGGGATATCCCTCAATCCCCCCTTATTTCCTTTAGCGGTTCCGCTTCCACTTGGCTTCGATGCCAAAGTGTCGGCCTTGCCCCTGATTGAAGCCCCACCTTCACGGTTAGGGTTGCTAACTTCTTCCGGTTTTTGAAGGGTGCCGGCCCCTTTAATTTTATTTTGTTGTTTTTCCATGTTTCTCCCACGAGTATCGGAGAAATATAGGTCAACCTGCACAGAGATCCGTGTACGCAAGCAAGGCTAAATACAACTGGAGGTCGCCAGGTATCCAGAGGGCTCCGTGCACTACTGGGCTTTGTTAAATGGGCCCCTAGTCTAGCCGATCATCAGCACGGGCCGCGTAACACCTTAATCCAGCCCATTGGCTTACCGAGGATACCACCCCCCGCGCCCTCGCCCTCCTCCCACATTTACTCACCCATTCACCCAATCATGTGGATATCCCAAACAAATGGGACCCACTTCATTCATAGGATTACCGTTTATAGGGTTCCCCACTCACTACCTCGAGGCCCGGGAGCACAGGGAGACGTGATTCTCAGTTCACCGTGGTTGTGGTCGATGGTTTTATGGCGCCATCAGTTCGCCTTTCCCTACTGGGTATCCTAGACACTCAGAATTTGGTGAACAGAGGTTAACCACTCCCCCGTTCTCTGAGACTCTCCTCTCAACAGAGCTGCGGTTGGGGACGGTTTATTTAATTCACCGCTAACATACCTATCGATAGGCCGTTCACAATCCACCACATGTGACCCCCTCGATAGCTGCAGCTCGCCACGGGGATTTCAAGTAAAACTTCAAACTTTCTATTTCTTGCCAGTCTACACCAAACTACTTTTGAAGAAGTTTGTCCACGTCAATCAACTTTTCAGGTTTTGTGTTAACAGTATATATGGTAATCGGCGTGGCTTAATCCTTTTTTAAAAGTCCCTTTCGGTTATACGAAAATTAATCTTTTGTTTTCTTTCTCGATAATGATTCGTTAGCTTGGAGCAAATCTGAAATGCAACCCACCTGTTGCCTTGGTGGATACATTCCTTGGGATTTGTAACCTGTTTTTATAATTTTTATAGAGATCCTTGGCATATTTAAGCTTGCTGCAGGATGGGGAGATCATACATTTTTCCCACTCTCTAAGAAAGGTACATGAATAACACGTTGTACCACATACATCTTTAAATTTTTTAATGAAAGTGCATTTAAAATGTTAGTACAAAATTTAAAAAAAAAAATATTTTACTTGTACCTCTACCTATGTAGACAACAATAAGATTGCTTTAACATTAAGGGTGACATTTAATTATGTGCCATTGTACATATTTCGTTGGCTGTATAAATGACACAACATATAATATATGTACGTTCTTTGGAGTTCTGCTATAGATAAAAATATGTAGATACGAAAAAAGAAAATCATAAAATATATATTCTTGTAAAAACCTCTTTGGATGAACAAACACCAAAAAGCTTAGGGAACTATAAATTAATTTAAATTAAATTATTCATTTACGAGATCGTATAAATTTAATTAAGTTTTCTATTTTGTATTTTTGTAAGACATGTATAATACAAAACAAAATAATAAGAAAGAAAACACTAATTTAAATAAAGTTTTATTTCGAGTTTTTATTTATTTTTGCGAACATTAACTTACATGCTCGAACATACATGTTATACATAAGCATATGAATATGAAGCATAATATTATTAACATATACACTATGCTTTTGACTGTTAGTTTTTTTCGCACACTAAATACTTACATAAACGTATACACATTACACCTGAATCTATAAAATTGTGCACTCATTCCAAAAACTAAGCAGGCACGTTTACGACGCTTTGCACATCTCTAAATTTTCAAAAGCCACCTAAAACAGCATTTGTTATTGTTGCATTCGTTGCAATTACTAGTTTGACCAAAATGCTTTAATGAAAATGTAATACCCAAAAAGTTATTGTCAGTGTCGCCATGCAGAATGTGTCCACTTAAATTTTCTTTAAACATTTTTCACAGATCTCAGTAAAAGATAATAGAAGAGTACTAGCTAAAAATCTAATAGTCGATAATGTAGCGCGTGTTACAATTTTCTATATTCCACCAAATGAAAAAACTGTTACGAAAAATAGCAGATAACATAATTGTTAAGGAGATTTGTCGTCAAGCAAAAGTTAACTTTATAGCTCGATGACCCTGAAATTTGAACGGTTCAATAGTGTGGTCTACAAAAATTTATCAAATTATTAATACTGGATGATAAAACAAATCGATTTGACTGTAACTTGGCATCTAAAGTGTTAATTTGGTATCTGAAGTGGCTTAGGGCTTAATCTTGAGTTTTTTTAGTTAATTATACAAAACTGTTTCGGTTTCCACGATTTACAAATTGGTTATGAACCGCAAAATCGTAATACTCTTATTTTACTTAAGGTTTATCTTATGTACCAACTTAAAATAAAATCATTTTCAGCTTTTATATTACATAATACTATTGAATTTAGCCTAAAATTGGGCAGACATAAAGCTGCATTATCGACATTTTGCAAAGTTAAACTGAGCTACAGACACATTAACTGTTTTGCTTTGGCAAAGTCCGCATAGCTTTAAAAAATAAAATATTAGCGGCCAATTTTGGTTTCAGCAATATTTGCTGGTGAATTTCCAGTATCAGAAAATAATTGTTCATCATAGTTGGCGTATTACTACTGATTACTACTGAATTACTACTGACATGAAAGCTGTTGATAAATGAAACGTTTTAATCAGACTGACCACCAATTGTAATCTGCTGTTTTATTTATACAATATGAGAATACAATAGTTGTATTATGAAATGCATAGTTGCACATTTCTTAACACCTTCACTCAAATGTTGTATTCTATTTATAATTTTATCAACCAAATTTACAAAAAAAAAAACATTAAACTAACATTACAAAAAAAATTTTCAAATTTAGTTTTACAAAATCACAAAAAATATTTAATTGAATTTTCATAGCATTTGGTCTTTCTACATAACTTCTACTGGTGAGTTGTTTATCTTCCTTCTTACGCTCTTGATGTGCTGCTTTAGTATAAATGCAGAGCTCCAATATCTTTATAACAGTGCTTATTGTTAGAAGAAGAATTATTTCCTCCTTCTCCATCGGTACGGGTTCTTGTATCACGACGTTGTTATTAACATTTCCCGTCGTACCTACGGCCTTAGTTTCTGGCCTTGATTCTGTTGATCCCATTATTTAAAATGTTGTCCACTCAAAGTTACTTGGACTACTGTTGAATTGAATTTTGTTCACGGTCGTTTATATACTATATTAATTTAAAATAAAAGAAATTACAAAAAAACAAGAAATATTAATAATTGATTTGATTAATTTGCAATATACTCATTGTAGGGCATTAACTTCAATGAGTCCAGCATTATTTTTGCAATATCGATGTTTTTTTTAGTGACCGCTTTTGTAAGCGAGTCAGCAATCATTCGTTGTGTTGAAATATGCTCAACAATGATGTTGCCATTTTCAATATGTTGACGCTATAAATGATGTCGGATGTCGATGTGCTTGGTGCGAGGTCGATCTTGGTGCTGTCTTTGCTGGTTTATTTGTTATCTCGTTGTGCAGTTGTTTTAGCCAAAGTATCTCGCATGTTGTTGTTGATAGTGCGATATATTCCGCTTCAGTGCTTGACAACGCGATAATCGGTTGGCGTTTACTGCACCAACTGATAGCCCCATTAGACATCTTGATTATATATCCGGTACATGAACGTCTCGAGTCTATGTCGGAAGCCCAATCAGCATCGCTGTATCCCTCCATTTCAGTAGAGCTATTTTAATCATATCTTAATTTCGTTTCTGTAGTACCCATCAGATATCTAAATATTCTTTTGACCGCCTGCCAGTGAGAGGAGCAAACGCGATGTCTGGCCTGGTTGCCTGTGCTAGAAATAATAAACTGCCCACAGCCTCCTGATACGGCACTTTACCAACCAACGAATTGTCTGCAGTAACATCTTCAACAGATAATTTTATCGAAGTATTGGTTTGCGTCCCAATCGGTTTACTCTCATGCATATTGAACCTCTTCAATATTTCCTTGATATAACTGATCTGGTCAAGCTCAATGTAACCTTTTCCTTACGTGACTTTAATTCCAAGGCAGATTTTTACCTCGCCCAGGTCTTTCATACGGATTGTATGGTTTAAGAAAGTCTTTAGATTCTCCAATGCCTTTTTATCTTTGTAAAAAATCAGAAAATCATCCACATAGATTGCTATTAGGAAATTCCGATTTTCGTCGTAGTAAATACATTGGTCGGCTCGACTTCTCTTGAGACCAAATTTCTTAAGAGCAGCATCTAATTTAATATTCCATTGTCGCCCGGCCTGTTTCAAACCATAAACTGAGCGGTTCAACTTGCATACACGATTGGTCCCGTCTTCGAATGGTTCCGGTTGAATCATATAAATCTCTTCATTAAGATCTCCTTGCAGGAATGCCGTAATCACGTCCATTTGGTGAATTTTCAAATTTTCTCTCACAGCCAGAGCCATGAGAAATCTAATGGATGTATACCTTACGACTGGCGAGTACGTCTCTGTATAATCGATACCCATTGTTTGAGCGCAACCTTTGTCGTCTCTTTTGGCTTTGAAGACCCATTTGGCCTTAATCGGCTTCTTTTTTAGTGGTAAATCCATGAGAGTCCAAGTGTTGTTGACTTTGTGTGATTCTATTTCCTCCGGCATTGCTTCTCTCCACTCAGGACAGTCAATGGCTTCTTTCACTGAAATAGAATCGAGAACAACAAGAGCGAACGCAAAATTATTTAATTGCAATGAATGAAACTGACCTTGACTACGAGTAGTGATGCCTGGTTTTTGGATTTTGTCAATATTTTCCTTGGACACGTATTCAGGATCTTTCGGATCATCCACGGCATCAACTTCGGTGATGATAACCTCATCCTCGGTCGTCTCAGGATCACGTTTTTTACTATCGTCGTTGTTTGATTCATCTTCGGTTGTGTTTATCTCCGCTCCACGAGAAAAATTCGTTGACTCCTTTTCTTCAGTTGACGTGTTTACGTCAATGGCCACTCTAGTATTAACCAAAATATTCTCAAAAAATTTAACGTCCCGACTTATGTGCAATTTTCGAGTAGCCCTGTCAATGCATCGGAAACCCTTTGTGTCGTTGTCATATCCCACGAAAATCATTTTGGCCGATTTTGAATCCCACTTCTGTCTTTTCTCTTTCGCTACATACACCATTACCTTGAACCCGAAGATTTTTAGACCAGTCAAATCTACCTTTTTTTTACTGAATGCCTTCTCTGGTACTTCGCCGTGAACTGAACTGATAGTTCTATTTAGAATATGGACCGCCATGTTGGATGCCTCTGCCCCGTACGTTTTTGGCAGGTTGGCCTCAAATAGACGACATCTCGCCTTTTCCACGATATTTCTGTTCATACGCTCCGCCACACCGTTTTGTTGAGGAGTGTATGCTGTAGTCCTTTGGTGCTGTATTCCGTTAATCCGATAGAATTTTTGGAATTTTTGAAAACTTTGATTGTTCTCTCGATCTGATTCTCAATGAATACTTTGAAATCTATAAATGTGCTTAAAACTTCAGATTTTGTTTTCAAAAAATAAATAAACGTTTTTCTGGAAAAGTCATCGATGAAGGTTAAAACATACTTAGCTTTTCCTATAGACATGGTCTCCATCGGTCCCATTAAATCCGAGTACACTATATCTAAGATGTTTGATGATAGCGTTTCACTTGCCTTGAACGGTAAACGCGCTTGTTTATCTTTCGTCATCTTTAAAGTTGATACCAATGACAGCTCCATCGCGCATTTTTTTTAATGACTGAAAATTGATATGCCCTAATCGGCGATGCCATGTATATGCACTCTCATTATCTTTTGCTATCATGCACATTTCTTCACTCGCGTTGAGTTTGTATACTCCATTATCAGCTATACACTTCGCAATAATATCATTTTCCTTGTTTCTGATGACACAACCGTTTTTATTAAAACATACACTGTTTTCTTTCTCAACTATTTTGTGCACCGACAACAAATGAGCGACTAAGTCGGGTACATGTAGAACATCATTTACTTGTACATTGCCTTTACTTAATTTTACCGTTGCATTTCCAACTTTATTCACACTCATTTTTGAATTGTTTGCACTGATTATGCCCTTTGTGTTGGAATGTTTTAATTCACTAAGTAAACCTTCATGTGGTGTCATATGACTCGACGCTCCGCTGTCGATATACCATTCACATGCTTGTGTATTTTTGCCCAAAAATGCAACAAATGCATTTTTTGCTATACCAGTATTATCTTTCTCCTTCTTTGGTTTGTCACATTCCTTTGTTATGTGTTGTGTCGAACCGCAGTTGTAGCATTAACGTTTCTTGTACCTTGTATGTTTCTTTTTCTGCTTATTTTTCGAAAACAAAACTTCACCGTTCGCACTATCACATCGCATGTCTAATAATTTTGTTATTAGAACATCTGGAGTACAAGTATTGTCCGATGCTTCAACACTCATGATGAATGGCTGGAAATGTTTACTAAGACCGGCTAATAAAATAGCTGTTTTCCATTCGTTGCTAATGGACAAACCAATTCCTTCAAGCTTATTCGAACACCCTATTATCTGGTCGACGTAAGCCTGCATTCCATCGCAATCCTCTAATCTAGTCGAAATCAATTTTCTGAGGATTCTTTCGTGTTAACCCTTTATCTTCATACATTTTTGCTAGTTTTGTCAAAATCGCTTGTGCAGATTCACAGTATTGAATATACACATAAATACTCGGATCAACACTCAGAGATATCATAGCTTTACATTGGGCTAATTTATCCGCTTTTGTTTCGGTGACTGTTTCGCCAACACAATTTGATAACCTCTTATCTTCCATACAGTGCAAAATGTAGTTCACACAGAAATAAAATGTACTCTCACTTAACACTTATACACAAAGGTTCAATTCACACAGAATTCTAATTTTCCACAAAGGTTTAATTCACATATGTAGAATTTATTTTTCTTTAATTCACACAGCGCATATAGGAATGCGATCAGTCACGTACACCAAAAAATATTAAAACGTAATTTGATATTTTTCGTTTATTCAAAAGACGAATAAGCAATAACAACTACGCTCTGCTATGTTGATGCCATTGTTGGCAGAGCATGCAATCCTAGAGTATTAAAACAAAAAATGCACCGCCTGCCTGTATTATATTTTAATTCTAAGAAACATGGTGCGCAGGAGCAAATTTCCAAGATTGGTTCCTACAAAATTTTGTTCCTGCAGTTCGAACATTTCAAGAAATGGAGCTTGGAAAACCACCAGAAAAAATAAAATGTATAGCTTCTGGACAATGCACGTGCGCTCATCCATCGGCGGACGGCGATAACAGTTTAAAAAAAATATTATTTTTATATAATGGACAATCGGCTATAGCGGATTGCTCTCGTCCGAATTAGTCCGTTATATCGAGGTTTTACTGTATTGCCTTCTATGTACTATGATGATTATTAATTTTGTATTGCTATAATTTATAATGTGTCTTACGAAAATTCGCGTTATTCATTTGCCGCGTAAGCGGACCATATTTTTAGAATCGAGCCGAAAAACAGAATATACATACAAAGATTTATGTTTGTATAAGCATAGAAATAAGTTTACTATTCGCTTTTTAAAGCAAAGTAGCTGACATCTGCCGGATATTTTTTTAACTAGAGCCAATGGTGGTATAAATTTATTTATTTTGTCAAACTGCATAGTAAAATAATGTCTAACATCAGTAATTTGCAAATTAAATTAATTTGATAAAAATATATTTACCAAAAGAGTTAGTGTTAGTTGCATTACAGCCCAAATTGTACAAACATAAAATATTTCGACCAAGTTTTTTAAATATTCATTATAGATTTTGTGTTTTTCTTCCCGCGGTACTTATTGGAGTAGCAAATGAAAGTTTTGAAGTACTACCTAGTCTTCATACGTGATCGTGTATTGTTTGTTATAAATAATATGACTAACTGATTTATATATAGAAGGCGTCCAACAATGTGTTTACATTTACTCTCATGACCTCCTGGACTTTTGCAAGTGGCAGTATTTATCCATTGCTTGTTTAAATGGATGAAAAGATTTACTTCCCATGGCAGGTTTTCGGGGTTTGACGATTACAATCAAATACTCGCAGTTTTGAACATGTTTTGAGGAATTCCTTCAATACCACACAATATTATGTTTCCAGCCTGGTAATCTTTCCGCCACCGCAATAGTAAATAGTGACTGATATTGAAATATCAAATTTTTATAGAACAACAATTACAATTATAAAAACAAATCGGCACTTTCAAGCTGATTTTCGTAATTAATTCTGGATTGATTTCCTAAAATTAATATATATTTATAATTTATGTGCTATTATTATTAATTTATTATATTCTTCTGCGGTGTAATATATTGCGAAATAATAATAAATTCAAATTAAAACTTAGCTTGCACCATTTTCCTATACGATTTGACATATAAATGAATTTACACCACCATTCCCTCGGGTGACTACGACGCCTCTAGCGGCGCTTTAAAGGCGAATAAATTTCTCATTTGTATAAAACGAGAGATAAAAATGAAATTCCAATGTCATGATTGTATTTGTGATTTTACATTGTGCGCTATGTAAAGTCACAAATACAATCAAGACATTTGAAGTTAACTCGTTTTGTGCAAATGAAAAATCTATGTTAAACTTATTTTCCTATGGTATAAGTTTATATAGGATGATAATTAAATAGCTGAAAATCCTCAAACATGTCTAAAATCTATACTATTCCGGAAGAAGAAAAAATACAACGATGAGGAAAATTACAATTTAGAAGAAAATGAAGATTTAAAAATTTGAACTTTTTTTATTTTAAGGATAATATTCCATAATATTCATAAAAAAAAAAATTTTATTTAATATTTGATCAATTATCCTGTTTCCACCCTTAGGCCTGGAAGAAGGGTCTGGCTCAAATAGTTTGTAAAAAATAAAACTTGTTACTTACAGACAAGTTAATTCCAAAACACTTCACTCTTTTTGTAACTTAAAATAAGTGTGGAAAATAGATTCCCTTTTGCAAAAATGGACTATATGCCTTTGCAATAAAACAACAAAAAGAGATCAGCTGAGCTTTGAAACTCAACGCCTTGAAGTTAATATCCTTGTATATTTGAGAAATCCTTTTTGCGGATCGACGGCTCGCAGGACCGAGTCTCAGTCGAGCATAAATTAGGAGTGGACTGTAAATTCGCTGGTTGCTGAATACAACACAGGCATTTCCAAATCCAAAATACACAATAATATAAGTTAATGAATTGTACTTAGGTTTTTTAGGTTTTAGTGGTGTGATACTTAGGCCATTTTTGGCCCATTGTGATACCACGCATTCATGCTACATCATTAACCCATTCACCTATTCACCTACTCACACAACTACAGTATTACCACCTGTACATTGCAAGCTCCTTGTCAACCTGTACATTGACATGGACGGTGGGTCGGCGCTGAATTCTGCACTCCATCAGAGGGTTTTAGTTGTGTTTATTAACATCACCGAATGTAATCGATGATGAAAATTCGATTTGCATCTAGCCTCTGATGGGATTCAAACCCAAAGTGCGGAAGCTTTAACCACTATACTTGTACTTGTACAAACTTATAAAAATAATTTCTCTTTTAATTCATTTTATTAAATAATTACATTTATTTTCTGTGTTTTCCGAATTAATATAATTTTTATAAATTATTTAATAAACATTTTTATTTTTCATTTAATAAAATTCGAGGATAAGTCTGCACATACATATGATGTCTTTTTGGAATGAAATATAATATAAAACGGGGCGGGGCTAACTTCACGCAAGAGTTAGAGGGATATAATTATGTTAGTGTTGCCTGATTATTTTTTTTTAATTTCAGGGATAGAATCCGGGCATAACTTCACATGCGTGGCAAACAGATCAGCAATCATTCTAATGGGTAGCACTTGCATTTTAGGCCTTTTTAATCCTTTGGATTAATAATAGGGAATAGTCTGTGTTAGTTTTACTTGTCAGATTACTTAGGAAGCTTACAGCTGATTGATTTTACGATTTCAATTCAATTACTATATGTAATTCACATTATTTAATTTTAATTCAGTCTCGTAATTCAAAATTCATATCTATGTATATTCATCAAAATACATATGTATATATGTGTATAATACATATATTATATGTACACATATTTACATAAAATTATAAAATAAAATATATAACGTTTAATTTATTGTCGTTCTTCCCACTCTAGATTTATCAATCCTAATTTCTTGTGCTTAATTTCCAATAATTCGGCTTTTTACTTGAATTTATCAAGATAAATACTTTGCAAAGCTTTCCATTTCCCTTCCTCGAAAGTTAATTTCCTCGTTTCTACACATAACTTCTTGTCTTCCAAATCCCTAACCTCCTTTAAAGTTTTTATAATCTCTTTCCTTTGATATTGTTATTTTTCGGAAATTTTCTTGTCTTTTATAAAAGGCCTCTTGTATCTGTAATTGTTTTTTTTAGCAAACTTCACAAAGTTTCCTTTGGCTGTTCTGTTGACCATTGTGGTCTGTTGCAATTAGTCTTCGTAAAACATTTGTGCTAGTTGATTGAGTCGCTTCTACTTCACCCCTCAAATCCAACCACACCTCGACGCGCTCCTCTAAATTGTTTAACGGTTTAACTCTACAAAGAAAATTTAGAAACGCATCGAAAAGTTTCACAATAGACCCCCAGGTTTTATAGGAAATGAGTCACTTGTAAATTCATCAAACAAATTAAAATTCCTAATGTAAGCTGATTCTTATGAGAAAGAACAAAAACTTCCCCTCTATCGAAAGTGACGAAAGCATGCATTTATACCAAGATTGAGTGGAGATATGACCTTCCGAAAATTGCCCCAAAAATTCAGTTTCTCGGGTATAACTGTCCCAATTATATTTTAACTAGCAAATTATGATTGTAGACGTCAATACCAACTCAACGACACCTCAAACGTTCAAAACGGATGATTTTGACCAAAGTTATGAGATTTGGAAATTTTTCTATGACGTCACCATATAATCTTGCTTTGGAAATATGTTTGTCCGTACTTCTTTCATTTCATCTCATATTTTCAGGGTTTGTAGTACTTAAAAAATTAAGCAACTTTTGTTCTACAACCGCGGCCGGCCTCTGAACAGCCCGTTTTAACTGAAATTAAATTAAAGTTTTCATTTTGGCCAAAAAACTGAAAAATGCCAAATCGGTCGGCCACATTCGGCCAAATTGCTAAAAATTAGCCCAAGACTTTTGATTGATACTTTCAGGATTATTAGCCAAAAACCTCACCTACAATATAACATCAACCGTTTGTCCCAGTAAACTCGTATATTTTAGATATTGACCTCCATAACTTAAAAGCCGCCCTAATTTTTTGCAAAATTTCATTTTCTGGCTCAAATGCACCCTAATATTGGTCCGTTGCGGTTCATAATGATAGTGAATCAACGAATTACAATGAAACAAATATAAATGCATCATATTATTATCATTGCTAAGAGAATTTTTACCAGTGACCCTTTTTTCATAATAAAAAAATGAAAAAACTGAGAAATTGATGTGATCGAAAAAATCACCAAAAACATTGAACATTTGATAGTCTCCTTGCATAAAATCGATATTTTTTTAATCTTTATGATGATTTCTTTAAAAAATAGATCGTATCTCCCTTCCCATCGCATGAAGATGGAATATCAGCGAGAGGGTAGCTACCATTAATTTTTGTTTCCAACTAACACACTAAAATATGTATATTTTATTGTATTGTTTAAGGAATCAAAAATGAAGTCGGTGAAGTTAGCCTGATATTCCATCCCGAATTTTTTGGTGCATTTCTTGGCTAAAGTGTAGTCAACCCGAAAAATGTGTAGTCGTTACAAAAATGTAGTGCTATTCCGAAATCTCGAATTTTTTGAGTATTTCTTGCATAAAAGCAATCGTTACATAAAAATGTAGGATTATCCCGAAATTAAAATCTAATACAAATTTAATTTTAATTTACAAATTTTTAAAAAATATTTTTTGAAAACTGTCAAAAATTGTTGCAACCTCTTATTGTGGACTAACCGTGCAATATTATAATTTTATAAAAACCATTCTGAAAATTTTAAAAAGCCTATATTGGAATAAAACATACAAAAAAAATTAATATTAGAAAATTAAGTTAAATCGAAAAGTGCATTGGCAATTCATGACAATAAAATAAGCAAACCATAATACCAGAGCTAAATTGCACTAGCGGTATATACGGCTATTTAGGTCTTGGCTGTGCTAATAAACCCTGCGAATTTCATTTTCATATCAGGTGGAAAAATGAGGTCTTCATCTATACAAATACACATCATTTACATCATTTTTCCACCTGATATGAAAATGAAATTCGCAGGGTTTACACAGCCAAGACCGAAATAGCCGTATATACCGCTAGTGCAATTTATCTCTAGTATTAGCCCCACAAAATTTTATAGTTTGCTAAAAATTCTCACTCGAGAAGTCTTTATCCACACACATTCACATCAAAATTTACTTCATTTTTCCACCTGATATGATTATGAAATTCGCAGGGTTTATTAGCATAGCCAAGACCTAAATAGTCGTATATATTTTTATTGCTCGCGTCAAAATAATTGATATCAAATAAAAAACCTCAAAATTAAACCTCAAATTCACAAAATTTCTGATATCAAATTTGTGCCGAAAAAAACAATTGCATTCGATTTTTCAACGATTTTTCGGAATGCCAGTGCATTCGGCGCGTTTGTTTACATTTTTCTTTCTAGTTGTCAAAAACAACAACTTGTCAACGATTTTCGGAATGTTGAAAAATCGAGCCTAGATTATCCTGGAAAACGAATACAATTCTCAAGATAATTATTTGTTTATTAATAAAGTGTCAAAAAACTTAATTATTTTTTTATTTTATTGATGAGAATCTGGATCACATAACCTGTCAAAAACATTACATTTTATCCGCTAGAAAAAACTGTAAATAAGAATATGTTCTCTAAAAATAGGCCTACTCGACCGATATTGCGGTACATTGCCCCAATCTCCAAAAATGGTGCAATGAAAGTTTTAATTTTTATTTGTTAGTGTAAAACACCAATACTAAAATATTTCAATAGGCCACTAAAAATTATTTTAATCCAATAGGAATCCAAATATCGTTGTGTAACTACAATTAGAGTAGTATTACCTGTTATTTTTTGTTAGAAACGTCCCGGTCTTAATAATGCTCTGTCTTTAAAAGCAAATCCAGAGGAATGTTTTATTATTTGTAAGTAATTAATCCTGGGAAAAACTGGTTTAGAAAAATTACCTCAACTCCTCTTAACCTGTTTTCTGTGAACTGTGGCTTAATCCATGAACTTAATTTGTTTTAGCCTAAATAGGTGACAAACAAAGGAAAAAGTTAGTTGGAAAATAAATTCCTTACCTGCCTCCGTAATGCCTTACTGCCTAACATGTTCATACCAGGCTTGCCTATAAATCCAATATTATTTTAAACGAAGCTTCAAATTTATTAAATAATTTATTTAAAAAAATACAAATTTTATTACAATAATATTGGTACGCTTCACGATTTTTATGGTTTTTAATGAAAAAATAAGGAATATGTCACAGTAAGGTATATTTCGAAGGATTAAAAGGGACAATATATTTATTTCATTTTTATTATCAAAATTTAATATCTTGTGTATGATAACGTCGGCGGAAAGGATAAAGTTTATAAAACAATCAGGAGGAATCGTAAATTTATTGTTTTTAATTTTATGCATTTTTGTGACAAGACCGTGCGGTTCTTGTTGCCGATTTTTAATAAACGCGAAATATGTAAAAGCCAAAAAATATACCCAACCGGTCGATCGACAAGAGCTGGATGTAGGATGTACGGGGATAAATTGTACACATTTATTTATCTACGCAAAAGATATAAAGTTTTTATTGAAACTATATTGGAATTTTCTTTTACTTTTAACGGTATAATATGGCGGTAATAAAATACCGAAAAGGTAACATAAAACATAAAAATTTGTTAGAAATAATTGAATTTCTTGGTTTGGTTAAAATTAAAATATTATACAAAATGAAACAAATTTTTTTTTATTTCTTTATTTTTACGTTTTTGCGGGGGTGTAGCTTGATACAGAGTAAGATGATTTTATTATCATCTTGACTAATAAACGTATAAGTTAGTTTATTACAAAAAATTATTTACCAAAATATATTGTCTACACGTAAATGAAACCCCTTGATGGATTTCCTCCAGTATACTGATGAACGCCATGGCATCATATCAAATTACTACTAACCCACTTATACACAAAATAAATCAATAAAATTCAATGTTATTTATTTTCATATCATTTCCTTTTGTCTGGCTTATGTTTTTTTTTTGCCTTATCATCTCGATATGTTATTTAATTTTTCATGTGATTTTCCCATCAAAATCAAATACACAACATGCAGACAACACAGGCAATTCTCTGTATGCCGCTTTCCTATTTATTATATCCATTTAATTCCTTTATCATTCCTATTTAGTTGTTTTCCACATTTTCCCAATCAAAATACAATAAAAATAAAAAGGGAAATAGAAAAAATCAGACATTGTTACAAATTATACAAGCCAATCATCTTGACTGATACAACATAATGAAAAGACAAGCAAAGGAAATGTTTGATATTTTTGCGATTTCTTTTCCACCTCACACCTTTAATTTATTTTATAGCACTCCCCCGCACCATTATCCGTCTGGATCTAGAAAGAACAGCAATTTAATAATATCAAAAAAATTATGTTTTCTTATTTTATTTTACTTCTATACTTCTTAAATTATCGTCCTTAATAAATTGGTAAAAAGGAAATTCGTAGCAACTTGTAAAATTCATGTTTCACATTTTACTTTGTTGTGTTACCTGTCGTATTGATTGTTATTGATATTATATGAAGTGTTAAAAATAGTCTGGCGAACTAGACAATCAGGGCTTGTGGATTAAACTAGATGTTACCAGTATTGCATGCCATCACGCTATATAAATATTTAAATTATTTTACTATCTTGATAATAGTTTTGAGATTATCGTCACGATAAGCTGGGTGATTTTTGTTACACAAATTTAATGAAAATATAAAAAGTGAATTTTCTAGGTTATGTTATAATTTTGCAAATCTAATCATTCAAGATTTTAGCCCGTTGCACTCTTGAGCTATGACAAGGATAGCGATATACGTAAAACCAAAACGTATTTAGAAGGACGCATACAAAATGTAAAGTCACTATATAAAGATTATGTAGCAATAGACGACCAAATTAGAGCAGCAACACCGTCGCTGGAATCAACTCATTCGTATTGGGGTTCTAGAAGTCAACTGGTGGAGAGATACAACCTATTCCTAAAGAATACGCGTCAACGGTTGAACGCCTAGCACTCCGACGATATCAACCCCTGAGCAGTCACAACCACCGTCAGTCGCCAGCCATGATTTTGAGATGCGAAAAAACAACGAAATGAACTCAAAATCAGGTGAGCAACAACATTCATCAACGCCCCCAACGATCGGGAGTCAACGGATGATGAAGATGTCAACAGCAAAATATTTAAGAAGCAAGACATCTTAATGCGCCAATTATACAAAAATAACGCTTCGATTGAGTTACCGTAAAAAATTAGATACCGCAGAGTAATGTGATCGAACAGTTACACATGGAAATCATGGTAGAAAGCAGTAAAGATGATTGAGTAACCTGGTATTTTAAAAGGGACTTCCACGGCACCTTATAGGCCAAGGTGGAAGCAACGATTATCGGATTACAACAGCTCCAGAGAAAAATACCGGCAACAACAGGAGACTACGAAAATTGGAGTTCATTCAACGACATATTTACTGAACTCATTCACCGAAACAACAACATTTCGGATACAGTAAAAATATCATATCTTAAGTCCCACTTACAAAAAACGGCAGAGGAACTTATCAGCCACCTTTCAACAACCGGAGAAAATTATGGAATGAATTGGAACCTGCTACAGTCGAGATACAACATCCCGCGACCGCTGGCTGCCAAGTATTTCAATTCACTGTTGTCACTTCCAACGATACACGTTGCACCTACTGGGGCGTTAAGAAATCTCCACTACTTCGAGAAGGAAATGTTACACAACATAGAACGGACATTCATGTTGATCAATAAAATATATCCAGAATCTGCCAGGCTGTATTAATCAACGGTACCTAATCCAAGGGAAATACCAAAAATATCAGAGTATTTTGATTTCATGGAGAGAAGGTTCCAGTCATAGAAGTAATGGGCAGCACAAAATCAACCACAACGCGAGCACCTAACGTGTAGCACCATTCGTAACACCACTAAAACGTATACATGCCGCCACTATCAGCCCCCATTTTTAGATTAAAACGTGTAGAGAACGACATGGATTAGAGCAATGCGAGCGATTCCGGAGAATGCCAACGTTAGACTGAGCAAGGTTAGTAAGTGGTTGCAACCTTTGCGTACATTGCCTGATCCCAAGCCACCTTAATATCATAAAACGCCGCTCATCTATTGAATGCAAACAAAAGAGAAATTAACGTGATTATTGCTGGCATAGGTAGGAACAAGACTGGCGTTTACAGACTAAGTCCAAAACCTTCGGGAGAGTTTTCTATGCTTGTTGACGCTTTGGTATTTGACAAACTCACTCAACAGCATCCTGAAACCAACATTGACAAATGTAAATGGATGAATCTAGAAGGAATACAATCAGCTGATCACCACTACAATCGCTCGCAACCAATCGACTTGGTGATTGGAGCGGATTACTATCCGTTAATAATCGCCGAAGGGCAAACATCATCAGTCGTCCATGGCTCAAAACACTGAATTTGGATGGGTCATAATTTGCAATCTGGGGAACAATGAACATCAAACAACAACCACTATGGTGACAACAAAGGACATCCAAGAACAACTACAGTTTTTCATTGAGAATGAAAATATTCACGAAGAAAGAAATCTCACCGAAGGGGAGATACAAACCGAAAAATTTTTTGAAGAGAGCCTGTGGCGCAATTCAGATGGAAGGTACACGGTGAGGATCTCTTTTAAATCAAGCCAGCACAACTTAGGCGAGTCCAGAAAAATGGCCGTAGCCAGATTGCTACAGCTCGAGAAAAAATTTAAAAAGGATGCCTCATTCCAGCAGATGCATCACCAGTTCATGCTGGAATACCTGGACCTAAAGCAAATGGAGTTAGTCCGAGAGGAGCCTAAAGAAATCAAAGTGAATCAAAACTATTACATGTCTCAAGATTACAACTTCACATGGTCAACCAACTAAGCGATCATTGTTGTCGGATTTATCAAAATTCACGGTCAAACTAATGATGCAAGAAGCATGGACCATTGGAATAGGATGGGATGATTGGCTATCAGCAACACTAAACGCTAGACTGGACGAACTACAAGAAAGAAATGTCCATAATGAAGCAGATAATGATTCCTCGATGGATTGACACAACAACAGAATCATCAATTGAGCTGCATGGATTTTCTGACGCATCTGAGTCTGCGTATGCTGCAGTGGTATACTGTCGAGCAACTGACAATATGTCAAGACCAAATTATCAATCCCACGTCTGGAGCTTAACGCAGCCTTGTTACTAGCGAAACCCATTAGCCATACTCAATGTGCCCTGAAACTCAATGGCATCAAGATTTACGCGCCTGGACCGACTCAACTATTACGTTATGCTGGGTCAGAGCGGAGCCAACCCGATACAAAACGTTTATGGCCAATAGGATTTCTGCAATAAGAAGTATGCTGCCAACGACTACATGGCATCATTTAAGATCAGTTGAAAATCCAGCAGAAATAGCGTCACGTGGAACAACCCCTTTAGCTCTTGCTAACAATAACTTATGGTGGAGGGGTTCAGATTTTCTTCATAAGGAATTACGATTCGATCTTGATGTACCCACACCAAACAACATTCCTAATGACGTACATCTGGAGGAATTAAAACAAAACTCCATTGTTAATCTGGCTGGCGTAAAATAAGTCAACCAGTTCTTACAACTGTTTGAGCGGCATTCAAGCTTCAACAAACTAAAACGTCCATAGTCAACAAATTGCAAAAATGCAAAAATTACAATTCTTAAAATCATCCAGGAACAAGACTTCCATAACGAAATTCAGTGCCTCAAATCCCTTAGGCATTTAGACAAAAGAAATAGACTCTTATCCTTGAATTCGTTATTAGATAATAATGGAATACTAAGAGTGAGTGGTCGGCTACAAAATTCAAACCTTATACGTCTGCCAGCCACCCAATAATCTTGGACAACCACAACATATTAACGTTGCGAATAATCGAATATGCCCACCACAGCACTTTACACGGTGGCATTCAATTAACCTTGTCACATTTAAAGAACAAATACTGGATTATTGATGGCAAGCGAGCGATGCGTAGCGTGATTCAAAAATGCCAAAAGCGTTTTTTTAAAACGTGTTCGCCACAAGCAACATATGTCAGAACAATGAGGTTGAAAACAAGATGGCACCGCACCGAACAATTAATACAACATTTCTGGAAACGATGGTCTTCTGACTATATTCACCAACTTCAGCAGCGAACCAAGTGGACAAAAATCCAGCCTAACTTGTTGGTGAACGACTTAGTATTAATAAATGATGATCAAATACCTGCTACCCGGTGGAAGTTGGGACGGGTTTTGAAACTCACGCTGGGAAGGACGGCTTGGTTTGAGTCGCCACAGTAAAATGTCAGGACACAATATATAAAAGGCCAATTACGATTGAAGGAATCATTGCCAACTGATAACAACAACGCGGCCTCTATAGGCAAAAACCACATAGTCGAGCAAAAGAAGTAGAGAGAACAAATCAAATGGCACTAGCAATATTCTTTATGTGCTACATTTTTGATCTTGCACAAGCCACCGTCCTAATAAATTCATTAAACCAGTCTACCGGGATACACTTTGAGGAATTAGGCAAGTTTGAAATACTGGATACGAAATAAGGACATTAGTCATACTTTACAACTTAACCTCTTATTGGGAGGAAATTGGCAACTTTAAAAGAGCCCATACCGAATTGCAGTCGGCTTGTATGAAGCTGCCAGGTCTATAATGCGACATCATTCTTCAGCAACTCTTATGGCAATACAATTCCTTGATAGCAGACAACTTGCTATTATTCGAACGCAATGAGGACCGTAAACGAGTGAAACGAGGTTTCGATGACTCGGTGGGCTTTGTGTTAGAGGACATGTCTGGGGTTCTCGGCCAACGAGAAGCTGAAAAGTACGAGTCCCACTTTGAAAAAATTAACGATGACGAGAATTATCTTTTGGCGCTTATCAAAAATCAAACAACTATAATCGATAGCACCATCAATCTAGTAAAACATAACACAAACCGCACCTGCAGTATCGATAAACATCTTGGTAAAGCACCAACATAGCTTGCAACAGGAAATGCAGCAATTACAAGAATATAGAACATACGAAGGCAGAGTGCGATCAACGTTAACTAGCATTTTCGAAATGATGCTAGTTCTAAGGAGCCTCCAGGATACGCAACAAGGCTTACTCAATGTCATCTATATCATGCTCATCAAGACGTGCTACATCCATCCATACTTACATCAAGTCAATTGGAAGAAGAATTACAATTTATTCGCCAACACGTGCCTGGGACCATTACTCTACCAGGACACAATATCCACGACCTCCATTACGTGTATGAGAGCATGCTAATAAGCAGCCGAGTGACTACGAAAAACGTGATTTTAATTGAAATTACCTTGCCACTTTCATTCGTATGGGGCTATGCGCTAATTTCCATAGTTCTAGTTCCCAATACCAACCATGGAAGCACCCAATCACAAATCATTAGTTCTACCGATTACATAGAAATGGACAACCGGCGTGAACACTTCGAGAGACGAAAGGAGGGACTAGATACCGTATGCAGCACAAGAGCAATAAACTCTACTAATCAGTGCATCCAACTTCACGCCACCAACCAATGGATTTTTGTGATACCGAACGAAATCGTAGTCGATATCATATGTGGGTCTACGAGCTAATCGCGTACGATTGTAGGCTCTGGCGTAGTAGAACTCGAGGCCGGCTGCGTGCTCAGAGATTTAGTACAACTAAACACAACGTCAACACATTTTCTCGCCATACCAATCAGCTAATGCATGGTGCCAATAACTTACGAACCTTTATACTTTTTACGCTATTTGCCGTAGGCACTTGGCGAACACACACTTATACTTAATAAAAATGTGTTTATTAAGTATTACGAACCTTTAGTGCGCTTGTCAAAAATAAAACAAATAGAGATAACGAATTGAAGCTATTAACCACGCTAGATACAATAGGATTGGACAAACAATTAAAGGCATTGAAAGATGACGAGAACGTTACCTTTCATCTCGAAAACGTTCATCACATTCACCATTACGCGATGATCTACATCTTATTTTGGAGCGTCATAGTAACAGGAGTCGTTTAGCTTATAAACAGATAAAGAGGAAAATGTATCGCAACTAACAGGCCCCCGTCTCCATTAGCGCGATCAGAAAAAACTAACGTTTAGCGGATCTGCGACTTCATTAAGGTCCGAGAATATGTCGAAGCACGTTCAACATGGTGCTTCATAGAGGGTTAACAGCATATGTTTCCACGAAGGGTTTCAAATTTTTATAGCATATAAGCATTTTCTTTACTATATATAGGGTTTTCCAATAGGAAAGATATGACTTTTATGTCATGATCTGTCATTTTTTGTTTCATTGTATTCAGTAATGTTTACAATTTCATCATGGTGAGATATAAGCAAGAACAACGTTTACAAATTAGTTAGTTTTATTATCAAAATAATCGTTCTCCAATTGCAATTTTTCGTGCACTTTTGCCATTTTATAGTCGTAATAATCGTCCAAGTGTGCTCGCTATTCGTCGAATTGTTGAAAATTTTGAGCGTACATTTTCTTTACATAATATTCAAGTGCCAATAAGACAAAGAAACGCTCGAAGTAATTCAAATATTGCTGCCGTTCAGACAAGTGTTGCTGAAACCCGCAATTTGTCGATTGCAAGATGTTCTCAGGAATTGGGACTGTCTCAAACCACAACCTGGCGAATTTTGAGAGAAGATTTGTGTTTGCATTCGTATAAAATTTTTCTAACTCAAGAACTGAAGCCATTGGACCACCGTAAACGTCGTGAATTTGCTGATTTTGCCTTGGAACAACTTGAAAACGATAACGATTTTTTTAAGAAAATCATCTTCTCCGATGAGGCTCACTTTCATCTGAGTGGTGCGGTAAATAAACAAAACATCCACAAATTATTCATGAAAATCCATTACATTCACCTAAATTGACAGTTTGGTGTGGTTTTTGGTCTGGTGGAATCATCGGTTCGTATTTTTTTCGAAATGAAGCTGGTAACACCGTTACCGTCAATGAAGATCGGTATAGATTGATGATAACCAACTTTTTATGGCCGAAATTGGAAGAAGTTTATCTTGACAACATTTGGTTCAAACAAGACGGGGCTACGCGCCACTCAGCAAGTGCAACAATTGAATTATTGCGAGAAAAGTTTGGAGATTCGATTATTTCAAGAAATTGTGATATTGAATGGCTTCCAAGAAGTTGTGAATTCCAAGAAGTTGTGATTTGAGACTATTTCTTGTGGGATTATTTGAAGTCATTGGTCTTTAGCAATAAACCAAACTCGATTTAGTGGAAAAAGTGCTCGAAAATTGGGTTCATCGAATTCGTTCCTGCAGAAAAAGTCGTGGAGGCCATTTGAAAGACGTTTTATTCAGAACTTAATTGTATCGATTGTACTTCACATTAAATAAAAAACATTTCAATTTCCTTAACAATTAGTGTGTTTTTGTTTAAAGAAATCATATCATTCTTATTGGAAAACCCTTTATATCTATATATATATATATATATATAAAAAGAAGTGTACATTTTGATTGTCACTCCATAACTCAAGAACGGCTCAACCGATTGCCATAACATAGAGAAGGTGCAGGGAGGAGTGATGATGGTTTGTTGATTTTGAAATTCAAAATCGGTCCAGCTATTCTCGAGTTATGATGTTTTCCCTGTAATGAACACGCTCTTTACACGTAAAATCGAAAAATTGCAAATATCTGGAAAAAGGTGCGTCTGAGCGAAAAAATAAGGACATTTTCCTCCCCACACCCTATGCACACACTTTGTGATCGCTTCGGTATAGTTCCAGACCCTCTTTTGAAAAAATTTTAATTCAACATTTGAAAAAATAAGTTTAAATTTCGGTCCGACCTAACGAAAAAAATCGATCCAAACTAATACACAAACCAGTGCTGTATATGTATATGGCCGTCTAACAAAGTTTTGAGTCTATATGTATGTAGTCCCAGAAAAGATCAACACGAAAAAAAATTCCATACAAATGCTACGGGGAAATATTTTTGAAAAGTTTTTATGACTTTAGTTATTTATATTTCGTAAATGTGTCCGAAAAATAAATTTTCATTCCCCTGAGCATGAACTTTGTTTATTTATCATTAATTTTGAAAAGTTGTTTTTCATTTTTAAGATAGTTTTCATTCAAATTTCACCATTATCCGAAATGAAATTGGTGGAATGACGGTGAAATGTCCACATTGTGATGCAGCCAAATCTCAAGGTGAAACGTCTGGTATGTGTTGTGCTAATGGCAAAGTGAGACTGCCAGCATTTGAATCTCCCCCGATCCACTTCATTCATTCATTTTTGGAACGTCGCAAACGTCTAAGCATTTTTTGCCTCACATTCAAGAATACAATGCGGCATTTCAAATGACTTCTTTTTTTGCGACCAAAATTGTAAGAGACAATTTCATGCCGACGTTTGCGGAATATCATATGAAAAATGTTATCTGAGCAGCAATTTTTTTGATGTGTTCAAGAATTTTGACCTAGCATCTAATTACATTTCACAAATATTACAGATTCAAGGTCAGATTTATCATCGAACTGGTTCCTTATTGCCATATCCTGATGCTGATCAGCAATTTTTGCAAATCTATTTTATCGGAGATGCAAATCGTGAATTGGATCGGCGTTATACAATTGCTGCGCGTGCTAGGCGACAAATTGTTTCTGAACTTCAAACATTCTTACATCAGCACAATGAATTAATTCGATTATTTAAAACCGCTCTCGATCGTATGCCATCTGATGATCACAGAATCGTTATCAGGGTTGACAAAACGCCCTTTGGAGAGCATGCGAAACGATTTAATGCACCAACAATTGATGAAGTGGCCATTGTAATTGTTGGAGACCAGTTTCAATCTCGCGATATTATGCTACAATATCCATTATTGCACTGGAAAAGTGACGATGGCTATCATATCAATATACGAATGATAGATCCACGAACCGGTAAAATATAATAATTATATGAATTCATTTTATTTATTTCAAAACAAGAAGACATGATTTTAATTTTCTGATAATGTATTCATCATAGGTCGTGACAACAAGAGCGTGTACGGCAAAACCTAAGTAAAAATAAAACTACGATTTTTTTTTTGTGAAATTTTAGGTTATTCTGGATAATGTGTTTTTAATCAAGGTGAGGTTACCAAGACTTTGCTGAGGTTTGGTTTCCTAAGAATAACCTAAAATGTTATATAGAAATCGCATGTATGCGTTAAATACAATAAAATTCGGGGTTAAGAAGGGGTTGGGAATTGCGTAGCGAATCATTAAAATTCGCTAAGGCATTATGATTATACTTTGATTATTTCAAAGTATTTTCAAAATTTTTGTAGTTTGGTCACTGCAGTCTGATGAGACGACCGAATTTTTTAAATACAAAAAATTCAATATTTCATTAGTTCGAAACCAAACCTCCCCAAAGTTTTGGTAACCTCACCTTGATTTTTTTTGTTTTTATTATGAAAGTTTGTTGAATTTTCTAGGGCGCTATCAACTAAAACATAGTAGTATCACCATTACTGTTAATAATTGTCTGGCTCCTTTTGTCCATACTGTCAACCAATTTTTATGCATACTGTGGTGATACATTTTTCCATATCTTTCGGACCACTCGCGCTAGAGCGCTCAAATTTTTTATTTGGTACATTTTCAGCTTAATCTTCATGAGCGCCCATTAATTTTGATCGGATTGGAATTAGGTGCCTGAGATGGCGAATCCAATGTTGTGATGCCCTTTTTGAGTTTAAATTTCGAACAGAGTAGGCTATGGTGTTTTCGATCGTTGTCTTCTTGCAAGATACAATTAGAGTTCCCCGCTCCAAACCATTTCAGGATAGATGGTAACAAATCGCGTGAATAAATTTTTTCATGAAAATTGCGTTTAGGTTCCGCGTGGAAACAATTAATTTACCAAAACCTTGCTTGGTGAAGCATCCTCATACATGGAGCTAGGGCGGGTGCTCCACAGTTCGGACAATCCTTTTTTTTGCTTAGTTCACCAAACACGCCTTTTAACATTAAAACCCCAAAAGGATGACTCATCGGAAAATACAATATTCGTAAAATCTTTGTTTTTATGTTCATTCGCCAACTGTTGTTGCTTTTCTATGTATTTTTGTGTTGCTAGTGGTTTTACCAAAGTATTTCCATATGCGTAGCCATGTTTTGGTAAAGTAGTATGCTTTTTCGTGAATTTTTGCAACAGCTGCATCCAGCGTACGCGAAGAATTTTCATCAAATAACTGTATAGTGCCCTCATCCTCCTTTTTTGTAGTGGTTCGGATTTAACCCCTATCTGGCAAATCGTCATCATTTTTATACATTGAATAATGTGTAATCCTCTTCTGTACAAATGTTTTCTACTTTTTTATATAATTAGCTGCACTTGCAACCGACATGTTTGGCCCTTTCGGATGTGTACTTAAAAACACCGCTTCAAATCGTTTTTTATAAATCGCACTCATTTCTTTCATACGTGTCATCCGCTAAACAATTGCAGTTAAACTAATGTTTGTTTTAGAGCGCCCAGGAGGAATCAATAGACAACCGATGTAAGCCCCGCCCATATTTGTTCCTTTAGTTTTAAGTACTGTTGTGCCGTACACGCTCTTGTTGAACATACTGTATGTTATCTGGTGCAGTTAAACTAATTTTTGATGACCCTAATGCTGCACCAGCACTTGTAGCACAATCCAATGAAAATGGTACTGGAATTTTTTACAAATCTCTATGGAGTGCAATTCTTCAAAATCAAATTTTTATTAAACCAACGCATAGCTCAACCACCAAAAAACTATCCCTAAGGGGTGCAATTGTTTTTTGTATAGTGCTGGGGGTGGTACTGGAATTGGTTTACAAAGTAATTACAATAAAATAGCATAATTAAACCCCTAGAAAGCTACCCCAAATGGGGACAACCGTTAAAATCATTGTACGTACTGGGGGTGATACTAGAAATTTTTACAAAATAAATTACAATATATTGGAATAGTTCAACTGCCAAAATCTGCCCCTAAAAAGTGAAGCTCTTTAAAACCACATCCGTAAACGTCATACCCCACAAATAGGTATCCCTGAATTTATTCCAACAGCCTACACCCATAAAAATCGACTAAAATAGAATAAAAATAAATTCAGGGAAACCAATTCCTTGCATAGGAAGTAAGTTCGATGCATTTTGATCTATTTTTGCTGCAAAGGTTAATATTAGCGACTGAATGGTAGAATAAATCCTTTCGCCGACCATTAAAAAGGAAATCTATCTACAACCATATTCATTGTTGTTGCTAGTTCAATTGCAAGAGTTCGAGACTTATTTACTTGTAACAAAATACCAACGACTCATCTGTAAAATGAAACTGTTTCAAAATAGGCTAATAGCCATCGTCCTTGACTCGATATAGGACATTTAATAGAAACATTACTTTTATATTGACTTGATTGACAATCAATCTCACGTATCAAAGCAACTTGAATTAAAATCGAATTGATGTATTAACATTTCTGTATACGGAATCATTTGTCAAATTGGCCGACGAATAAAATTGAAATTTCACATCATCCGTATCAGAGATAATAATTCTAAAGGGAGTCGTCACAATATACACATAATACAAGATCTCAATTTAAAGAATTTATGTTGATACAACAATATAATTTAGTATGGAGCAATTTTTCATCACAATTTTCAAGGCGACGAAAAATTTATTTTATCCCTCTATTCCTAGTTGGTCTCCGTAAATTTATAATACAAAGTCTGTATGTATACCCAAAGCAACAACACTAACAAAAATTATATAATTTTCCCATCATGCATTTTCATGTTTATTTTGCCTCGTGTTTTACACCACCACCCCACCAACACTTCCATTCCAATTCTACATTATTATGTGTTACATAGCCTAAATTCAATTTCGTGTGAGTTTTTTTTATATCTCTCACTGTGTCAATTTTATTCATCAGCTGTCATTTGGAATGTTTATTTTTTTATTTTCGTACTTCGTTTAAATACAATTTGATTCATGATTGTTTCATTTTCTTTGCGTTTTCCAATTGGTGCGACGACATGACGATCATTTTATACGAGAGTGTATAAATTTTCATTTAACCTGGAAAATTTATGTATACCGGAAATTCTCGTAACACAGAATGTAAACCCCGTTAAATATGAATGTATGTATATCGGTGTGTGGAATGTGGATGTGGAATTTGGGTGCTAGAAAATTCATGACTTAAGACTTTTGATTTTCGAACGGTAAAATAAATAACACAACAAAATGTTTTTTATTGAAAAATAGGAAAAATAAGAACTAAATTTTCTATTATCATTTTATTACGTCAATAAATAATTTATTAATTTTTTTGTTTATTTGTTAATATTTTAATTGATTTTTTACTGCATAAAATATAAAATTGGGGGATTTCAAAACAACAACCTGCCAAAATATCTTGGAACCAAGACAAATATTTTAGCTGTGGAGTAATTGATTAGCAAAGGATTTAAATCTTGAGGCATGAGTATAAACTATCCAAGGCGTATCGAAAAGTCTTTATTTGATTTGGTATTCGAGGGGTTGATGATTCAAGACAATGGTATTATGTTAATGTGGTGCTTAGGGTGTTGGTATCCTATTTTCATTGCGTATAATCATTTTGAACCGGAATTTCAACATAAAAATGTTTTCAATTTTATGCCAATTTCCCTTATGGTTGGTTAGGCCTACTGATAAGTGCTCTTAACCTGCACCAACCATATTAGCCCGCCTCAATGAAACATGTACTATAATTTGTTACACATTTATTACAATTTATAACAAATAATCCCGATTTTGTTACAGTTACCGTTTTCGAGGAACGAGTGGTCGGTTTAGCTTGTAATTAAACCTACACCGCCAAAATTGTAACTTCTGATGTAGCTGTGATATCGGGATGGTTCTTGAGCCAGAATTTATTACAAATTAATTACATTGATTAAATATGTAGTTCAAGATCAACCATATATTATTCTTAGTCAAAACTAAGGGTAAATTTCACCCCAAACGATTATTTATGACAAAAACATCGATTTTACCAATATTAATAAATTATTATACCAGACCGCCACCATTGAGTCAAATGTTACTCCTTGGACCTTGTGGAGAGCAGATCAATCTTATCCAGGTGTGTAATAAATTATCTTTGTGTCAGGTTACACGGAATTGGCTCCAAACCGTAAAGGGTTAAAACGTCTAATTTAAAGTTCGATTTTATCACCTTCCACAATTTATTACACCAGACCGCTACCAGATATTGAGGCAAATGTTACTCCTTGGACCTTATGGAGGGCAGATCAATCTTATACAGGTGTGTAATAAATTATCTTTGTGTCAGGTTACACGGAATTGGAACAGGTTTCATTGAGGCGGGCTAATTTGGTCGGTGCAGGTTAAGAGCACTCTACCGACTTTTATCGGATAAAATGTATATGGTCACAGATTCTGTATGTTTCGGTTATTTCCGGTTAATGATGTAATTTTGAGTAGATCAGCCTTTAAGTTGCTGCAATACGTTACCTCATTCGCGTGCAATCACAGTTCGATCACATAATGTGACCGAATTTCAAAATATTGTAACGGTGACACCTATATTAGAATAGAATAAGTTATTTCAATAGCTGCTTAATTTTATATTTGGTTTGGTTCAACATTTAGGAGTTATTTGTGTACTAAAATGTTTATTCGTTTATAATTTTTGGGGAGCATGCGGGATTATTCTCGAAACAAATATTTTGGTATATAAAGGCGTAAGTTGATGTTGAATTTCGGGTCTTATTTCAAACGCGATATAGCGAAGTTTAAATAGAGCGATTATTTAAGCGATTATTAAAGCGATAATTAAATAGTGTGTTATAATTTGGAATATTTTGGTGTTAATTTTGTGTTGTGTAATTTTTGTGTTGTGGCAATAAATTTGTGTGTATTCAACTTTAAATCAGTTGTTTTATTCACAATCCAGAGGGATTGTGAACAATAAGGAAAATGATTCTCTCCGAATTAAAGGTTCCGCAATTAAAGAAGGAACTGAAACAGAAAGGTTTGGTCAGTGAAGTTTCAAAAGCTAGTTTAGTGGAGCGACGACGTGAGGCCATGGAGAAGGAAGGTTTAAATCCAGACGTGTATGATTTCGAGCAGGAAAAAATAAATGAGATTAGTATGGACAAGAAAGAAGATGACGAAACAAACGGTGGTCGAAACAATACAAAACCAATCTGGAAATTAATGGCTGCTATGAATCAAATGATGGAACAACTGTTGGGTAAAATTAAACATCAAATGAAACAGCAGATAGTACAAGTGGAGCAACAAGGAGCGAACATTAAACACCAAACGGAAAAAGAAAGCCGGTCAAAGTGGCCAAAAGAAAATGGACGAGAGGTTTCTGGAGTTATGTTCTACACTACACGGCGAAGTGGAATAATTGCAAACAGAATTACACACAGATTCAAAATGTTAAAGAGGAGGTTGAACAACAATTTGAAACGGTTAAACAAAATCTACAAACGGAAGTTCAACGTCTCAAGAACGAGCTTCAAGCTGCTGTTAATCACAAGAGAGAAATCTATCGCATAAAATTGAAGGGTCGATATCAAAGAGGAGGAGAATCGCTACAGGAATATTCATCAGCAATTAAGCTGCTCGCGTATTTAGCACATTCAAATAGGTCGGCCGATTACATAGAACAAATGAAAATAGATGCATTCAGACGGACGGTATTCGAGATCCTGAGATACGCAAAGCGGTGATGTTGTCACCTAAAGCAACTTTCACGGAAACCATCATTTGTGCGTTAACAAGCGAAACTGCTCAGGTAAACACCAAACCAATAATGAAAATTCGCCAAGTGGAGATCGATTTCAGAATAGAAACCGAGCGGGCTACGCAAAGGTTCAGAAATAGAAGTGGCAAGATTAAATGCTGGGTGTATGATAGGATGGGTCACGTCTCACGGGAGTGCTGGGAGATTAAGAAGAAATGAGGAAAATCATCAGGAAAAGCTGCCACTGAACTCGGAGAGGGGTTGTGGGTTGTGGAAACTAATGAATCGGAGAGCGGAGCGAGAGATATTGTGTAGAGATATGTACCAATTAGGACTCTAAATCTCTCGGATAAGACAAAAATCATCGAAAAATGGACAATATTTGGAAAATGTGATGAGATATCTGCGATAGTGAAGTGCGAGCAGAAAAATCCGATTATGACGGCTAACCCGCAAGGACAGAAATTATAGAACAACTTATGGAGAAATGGACCAAAGATCATACTATGGAACAGAAATTTGGCAAAATAATTGCTCAAGCAGTACATGCCCATTTCCTGTAATACATTAAACAATAATGGGAGAACCACAATGGTAAAGCATCGAATAGATATAGGAGCAGAAACGCCGATTCGCCAAGCAACAAGGAGATTACCATTGGTAAAGCAAGGAGACGTGGATCGAATGGTAAGAGATATGCAAGCAGCAGGGTAATCGAAATATCAGGCAGTCCATGGAGTTACCAGTAGTGTTGGTCGAGAAAAAGGATGGTAGCATAAGATTCTGCGTGGATGACCGAAAATTAAATGCTGTATAACGAAAAAGGATAGTTACCCATTTCCAAGGATTGATGACACATTAGACACATAATCGGGTGCTCGAATATTTTTGACATTATTATTAAGGGCATTCATTATGTAACGCCCCTGCGACTTTTGAAGCGCATATTAAAAGGATTACATTGGAGGACGTGCCTCGTATATTTAGACGACATCATCGTCATGGGTGAGGAGCGAGTTACTGCATATTATTCCAAGATGTTATCAAAACCGAAACGAAATTATTGTGTGACACGGAAAGAGTTGTCGGCTATAGTGGAATGTGTTAAGCACTTCCATAAGTACCTCTATGGCCAAAAATTTCTTCTACGGGCGGATCATGGAGCTTTGCGCTGGTTATTACATTTCAAAAACCCAGAAGGACAAGTAGCACGTTGGATCGAACGTTTGCAAAGTTACGATTTCCAAATTGAACATCGGAAGGGAAAAGCACATGGAAATGCCGACGCATTATCAAGAATGTCATGTCCCGTGGAATGCAAGAATTGTGGGCGTGTGGAGGGTAAGGAAAACATCATCGATATTCGGCTTATGCAAGCGCTACCTGATGAGGAATGGATTGATGAATTGATCAGGAAGGAACAATTATGGGAAATGCTGATCTGTCATTCATCATGGAATATAATGAAAAGGACACCGGCCCACATGGAGCGAGATAGCCGACCTAGGGATTAATAAAACACTAGCCAAAATTCGCCAACGTTTCTACTGGTCTGAATGTAGACAGTCAGTAGTAGAGTGGAGTCAAAGATGAGACCAATGTGCGGCAGTAAAGGGACCAGCACGAAAAAGCCGCGGATCCATGAAACAATATAATGTCGGGGCACCATTCGAGAGAATTGCAATGGTTGTGGTAAGGCCATTTCCGACCACCGAGAGCGGAAATATATATGTGCTAGTAATAATGGATTATTTCAGCAAATGGCCAGAAGCGTATCCCATACCCAGGAGACAACAATTTTAGCTGATGCCGTGGTCAACAACTGGATTAGTAAATTTCGTGTACCGATGGAAATTCACACGGATCAAGGAATTTCGAATCGGTGGTATTTCAGAAAATATGTCAGATGCTTGGTATGATATGATATGATATTTTACAACGTAGGGCAGCTGTTAAGCTGGTATCCTATAACATACTGCATGCAATTTAGTATGTCCAAGTCCATAGTTAATGCATTCCTTTGACGACGCAGCAACTGAATGAATCGAGCACATGCACTACTACTACTGCATTCGATTATCACTTAATCGCCCAAGAATTGTATTAACCTGAGACCAGATTCGGTGACCGAAATGACTAGGTATCCTGATCCTACGAGGTTCTCTAATTCTACAGGTTCAGGATTTGTTATAGGTTCTAATAATAGAAGAACTACAAGAGCAAACTGCCGTTATACAACGTACCCCAGTTCGGTTTTTTCTTCTTCTATAATTACCAATTACCAGTTTTCTAATCCCCATTAATATTTTTTTTACCATTCATGGTTTGTGAAAAAGTAATTAGTTTGTTAGTATGGATAAGCAACTTTCTTATTTCTCTTTTTATCCCCATGAAAATGAAGAAGACATAATTTTGTTGGTTTAACGCATCCTTCCAATCACCTTAAATATAAGGAGTATCAGCTTTTTATGTTAATCCAGCCATCGCTTCTCTATTTCGGCAACTCTATAGGTCTAGTCCTAAAGTGTTACAAGTGCTGGCAGTATGGACATATAGCCAAATCAGATAGGTGTGACATAGATCGCTCTCGCCTTTGTTACAAATGCGGAAGAGATGGTCATCGAGTAAAAGAGTGTAAGAAAGAAGCAAATTGTGTGCTTTGCCAAACCAAGACGAACCGTAACCATATAGCAGGCAGCGGTAGATGCATAGCTTATGTGGAGGCCTTGAAAAAAGTTCAGCGTCTATGAAATTCCTCCAGCTAAATCTAAACCATTGTGAGGCTGCACAGGATGTATTAGTACAATGAATGCATGAAGCGAAAGTTGATGTCGCAATTCTGTGCGAACAATACCTAAATATGGAAGGGTGTAACTGGACAACTGATGCAACAGGTAAAGCCGCAATATGGGTTTGTGGCAGACGGGCAATACAGGAGAGGGCTAATAATTCAAACGCAGGATTTGTGAGAGCGAAAGTTGATGGTGTGCACATCTACAACTGCTATGCACCACCTAGTGCCACAATAGAAGAGTTTAAGCATTACTTGGACCGATTGATTGCTGATGCTCGGTTGCGAAATCCTATCATCATTGCTGGTGATTTCAATGCCTGGGCAACGGAATGGGGAATTTAAAATACGAATGGAAGAGGTGTGGCACTGCTCGAGGCATTCTCCTCCATAGACGTTGTGCTTCTCAATAATGGTGATGCACCGACTTTTCGTAAAGGTGGTGCCTCCTCAGTAATTGATCTGACGTTCTTCAGCAGTTATTTGATGCGTTTGGTGACCACATGGAAACTTAGTTAACTCTACACACATAGCGACCACCAAGCCATTATTTTTGAAATAAAATTGGCAATGGAAGATAGACGTACAAAACTTCAAAGGAAACCAGCGGGTTGGAGGGCAAGTACCTTCGATGAAGATCTATTTAATCTAGTTCTTGCAAAGCCGAACCTCCTGGGGACTGCCAATGCAAAAGCACCGCAGATAATGAATATATGATCACGGATGCCTGTTCTAAAACTATGGTAGAAATACAATTAAATAGTCACCGTCAACCAGCATACTGGTGGACTGAATGAATTGCACAACTGCGCCGGTTGTGTCACCGTGCAAGGAGAAAACATCAACGTGCCTGGGGTAGGGAGCCCTATCCTAGCTTGCGCGAGAAGTACTTGGATGCTCGAAAACAGCTTAAACAGGCAATTAAGGCGAGTAAGCGTGAATGCTGAAAAGAGCTGTGCGAAGAAGTGGACCATGACCCGTGGGGGAGACCCTACAAAATCGTCATGAATAGGCTCAGAAACAGAAACGCAAATGCTTCACCTCCCACTTGCCCAATGATACTGAACAGAATTGTTACCGCCTTATTCCCGCAGCAAAATGATCTGATTAACGCCATTGATGTAATACCTGGCGTGGAAGAAGTTCCCTTGGTATCCACAGAAGAGCTGATAGATGCATATCATCGATTTGCGAATTCAAAAGCTCCTGGGCCTGACAATATTCCAAATATTGCATTAAAGGCCGCCATTCGAGCTAGACTTGATGTCTTCAGAGAAGTCTACAACTCATGTCTGAGGGAGGGGGTATTCCCGGATCGATGGAAGAGGCAGCGGCTGGTTCTGTTGCCGAAGGCAAATAAGCCTTCTGGAGAGCCATCCGCATACCGACCGTTGTGCATGTTGGAAACGGCTGGCAAAGTGTGAGAGCGCATAATCTATAATCGATTGGAGAACGCTGTGAAAGGGGCCGGAGACCTCGCCGAAAGCCAGTATGGATTTAGAACGGCCCGATCGACAATTACGCCATTCAACACGTCGTTAAAGTCGCAAAGGAAGCAACACAAGGTAGAGGATAGAAGGACGGTTCTAAAAAGTATTGTGCCGTGGTTACGCTGGATATTAAAAATGCGTTCAATTCGGCCAGATGGGACTGTATTCTCAATGGCCTACTTGAATTGCAAGTACCGATGTACATAAGAAAGATTATCTCGAATTATTTTTGCAATAGAATGCTGATGTATAATACGGACGATGGGATCATAGAATACAAAGTTACGGGTGGAGGAGTTCCTCAAGGATCAGTATTGGGGCCTCTACTATGGAACATCATGTACGACGGCGTCTTGAGGCTCAAAGTACCCGATGGCGTAGAGATTGTTGGATTCGCGGACGATGTAGTCGTGAAAACCATAGAGGAAATAATGGAGATATGTAGATTGACCATTATAATTATCAAACAGTGGTTGATCTCATATGGACTCCAGCTGGCTGACCATAAAACCGAAGCAGTTCTAATTACCAGTAGAAAGGTGATAGAAACTGTAAATATTGACGTTGGCGGAGTTTTAATCCCCTCACAACCTTCGTTACGATACCTTGGTGTCGAAATTGATGCACGTATAAATTTTAGGGAGCACCTAAGGATAGTGAGCAGGAAAGCTGTCAATGTATCTGCAGCCCTCTCCCGGATTATGCCCAACACTGGTGGACCAAAAGAGAGTCGTAGGACTCTGCTGACAAATGTGGTAACATCCGTCATACTATATGGATCACATATCTGGAGTGATGAGATGGACAGTAAATCGTATAGATGCAAGCTGGCATCGGTGTATCGAGTGGGTGCCTTAAGTTAAGTTATATGTGGCTTTCGCACAGTATCCGATGACGCAACGCTCGTTATTGCAGGGATGATACCCATCGATCTACTTGCAAAGGAAAGGAAGAAGTGGTATATGTGTCGAGAAAACCTAGGAAGTAGAGCATCAGAACGCATTGCAACCATGATAGAATGGCAAAGGCGCTGGGATAGCTCGGTGAAAGGTCGATGGACCTATCGTGTTATACCATCCATCAATAAGTGGATAAATAGGCGGCATGGTGAAATTAATTACTATCTGACGCAGTTGTTAAGTGGGCATGGTTGTTTTGGTGCATATCTTTACAGATTTAAACATGGCGACATTCCGGAATGTCCTGCCTGCAAAGGATCAGAAGAGGATATGGAACATATATTCTTTCAATGTCCGCGGTTCGAGAAAACTCGAATAGAACTGTCCAGTGTCCTCGGGCAGCCCGTGACACCTGATAACATATTAGAGCTAATGCTTGTGTGTGAAGGTAATTGGAATGCTGTAAGCCACATGGCAGCAGTGGTGCTTAAGGAGCTTAGATGCTTAGAGCGTGCTAGAGAGGAACAACACGGTATGGATAGATAGCGGTGACAATCTCAATGTTAGGTTGAGACGCTGAGAGGAGGATAGAGTCTAGTAACTAGTCACCTCCATGCGAAGTAATGTCTAACTGATAGTTCCGCATGGGGGATGTTCGAAAGGGTGTATTGTTTTAAGATGGTTGAAATCCATCACTGTTGCTGAGATGTTTGCCCATCGAAGCTTTGTCTTAAAGATTTTCTTCACTTTACCCGGTTAAAAAAAAAAAAAAAAAAAAAAATACACATATACACACACACATATATATGTACATATATACGCATACTCACATACATACATATGCATTGCACAGCTCCATGCCAGCCTATAGTACTGGGCATGGAAGATGGGTGGGCCCATGAGTTTTCATGCCGATAGGGTGACGCAGTTGTATTCCTTTTCATCACAGATCGCAATCTTTCGATGAAATTTTCTTTCTGCATCCTGCCCCCATCGGGAATCAAACCCCTTAACCTCCCGATTGAATCGCCAATGCTTCAACCATTGTGCCATTTGGTTGGTAAAATAAAAATGATGACCCATGCACCCGAATTCACATCACGCAAAATAAAAATAAATAAAAATGTCCATTTACTACAATTCCGAAACATGCCCATCCCCTATTGGGTGGGTACAAAGGTAGTAGATCGACCAAATTTCTTTGCCTTCTGTACGTATTTGTGAAGATGTCTCTTAAACGGTTCCTTCCAATTGTTGGAAAACAGGTGGACGGCGAAAACGAACCGAAATAATAGAAAAGAAACAGAGAAAAATGTGTACAACAATTTATGAGCAAAATTTACGTAAGAGTACAACAAGAATAATATTATGAGATGAGAGGATATTACAGTCAAACTTCCATTAGTCAAACTTCCATTAGTCAAACTTCTATAAGTCAAACTATTCCTTAAATCGAATTTTAATTTATGGTTGGAACATTTTTTGCAAATTTTCTATGTATGTAGGTATATATAATATGTATATACCATATGTACATACATACTCTAACACCTCGAGGAAAATTGGGTTTTCATTTCCTTTACTCGAATTTTCTCTAACTCAAACATATTATTACTTTGGCAACACTATAGGCATTCGACTTATAGGATTGTGACTGTATTTGAAAAGCACAACAATAAATTTGTGAAAATAAAACAAAAGCAATATAGAAATGTAACACCAAACTTTACATAACACCGAGCGTGTATATAATCAGGCTCAATTCGAAATTCTAATACAGTAGGCTCGCGATAACATGAACGCCGTATACCGTGAACTCCGGGTACCGTGAACAATTTTTTAATTATATGTACTACTCGATTACGAGGACAATTAGAAAGCTCAATGACGTGAACTAAATTTGTACATTCTCGCATTATTTGGGAATTCCCAAATGTTTTTTTCATAATTTAAATCACGTAAAGTTGAACATGCGTTTCGGGGTTTCCCAATTTTTCCTTTTTCCATATGTAAAAAATCAACTCCCGCAAACATGACCAATCTCGTAAACATGAATTTCTTTGGTTTTATTTTGTTCGCGTTATGGCGAGTCTACTGTATAAACTTGTGCATACAAAATTTATCCATATAATCTGTGCATATATTCTCACTCTCAGGCAAATACTTTTGGAAAAATGTAAATACTAAAAGGAAACATAGCCAATAAAATAAATTAATAAATATAAAATCAAAAAGACTTCTCTGTTTTTCCAAAAGTTGCAGGTGCACACTGTGTTAATATTAATTGTTTTGTACATACATGTTACATAATGATTCAAACATTAATGTGCAATGCGCATTCATGCAACGTTGCCAGAATATATACGAAAATAATTATACATAGGTGCATACATATATTATATTACGCATACACTCTAAACAATTGCACGTGCATCCTATACACAAATCAATATTTAAAAGATCATGAACACGTCACATCACTTATTCACATATTATGTAGTGTATTTTATCAACAATACACTACAACACATATTTATTATTAATTAATTAATTTATTTATTTATAAACAACAAAAATAATATTAAATTTTAAATTAAGGAGCGACACAAAACATGTCTACTCCGTTTGAAATCCAAATTTACACTCGACAATTAATATTTTACAACATATCAAAAAACTAGAATACCGTTATTTTTTGTTTTCTTGCAAAATTTTTCAAGAAAATATGTCAGATGCTTGGTATCAATAAAACAAGAACGACGCCTTTACACCCGCAGTCGGACGGTATGGTGGAAAGATTCAATGGCACATTGGAGGAATATCTAGCAAAGGTTGTGGAAAAGAACCAACGCAACTGGGATCGACATATACCGACGTTCCTGATGGCCTACCGATCAGCGGTACATGGCACAACAGGAGTGACACCAGCTAAACCATTATCCACCAATACCCAACAAGGCTCGTAGAGATGTGAACAGGAACTTTATGTAACTTTTGTTCAGTGGCTTTCAACCAAAAACTGGTTTGGGAAAGTTGTTTTCCGGAGAAAAAATTAATCGAGGAGTTTTTTTTTTGATTAGATTTAATATTAAGATTTATAAGACAGATTTGAAACGAGCGTCATAGAAATAACATTTTAAAATATTTGAATAAATAAAATTGTAAAATAAAATATCAAGATATTTTGTTAACGAGTGAATTTAATTTCGAGTTTTAATTAATTTCAAATTCAATCAACAACTTGCGTTATAATAATATTAAACCAGACACAGACATCTTAGGAAAACCCGCGAAAGCGGCACCACAGAGTTAAAGCAAGCCTAATTTGTGGCGAGCAGCGTTTGCCCCAACAATCATTTTGAACCAGAATTTGAGCAAAAATTTTTTGTTTTAATTTTTGCGAAAATCTCTACAACATATTTTCTATTCTAACAGGTTATTGTTGCAACCAAATTATTCAAAATTGACAAGGACTCGGAAACTGAAAACTTGAGGTTTTGTTAAGACTGACGAAGTTATACATATAGTCCCCTTTTCAATCCCTTTATTTTGCTCCATACACCAGAATTTTTCATTTACATTTTTTTATGTAAATCCAACAAATTCCTGCACTAAATATTCTCGTAAATCGTAATCCACTTTGAAATGTTTATCTGTCAATCGAGGTGCGATAAGTAATTTATAGTCGAAAAACGCACAGTGTATTTCCGTTATTGATATTTTGTTCGTTCCATGAAAGTATTATACGAGAGTATTGGGGTAATAACAACAGTTATACTTCCTTAAAGCATTTTTTTATTCCGCATTTTTATTGTGATTTAAACATTTTTTGTTGTTGTTGTTGTTGTTATTGTTGCTGCTTTTTGTTCCTGAAGGGTGGAAAAATTGATTTGTTGTTGTTTCGGTTGGTGGAAATACGATGAACGAGCGAAATTGTGAAAATACAATAAGAAGGAAAAACTTAACGAAAATGTACACAAAAGGACGAAATTGATAAATATTTATTATTATCATGCGGATTAGACTTTAGGGGAGGATCAATTATTTGCTAATTGATTCAATTTAATTGATAAAATTAATAATCTGTAAATAAGCTCCAATTGTATTTAGTACATAAGACTTACATTACATCTTGTATTATTCCTTATTTGCTTCTTACTTTTATACTACAATTCAACAAGTAGTTAAAGAATAAAACACGGATTACACGAGAATTGTAAAATTTAAACGGAAAAATCGTTTTTTTTTTATATATATCGAAATTTATAATGTCGAGTGGGATACTGTATACGAGTATATATAGCGGGCGACCATTAAGCTCTTCAAACCGCAGTTAAACTCGAGTAAAATATTTTATTTTGTTCAGCATAATAAAAATCATAAAACAGATATTAAATAAAATTTTCCTGCAAATCAAAAACAAAAAAAAAAGTTACGTTCCCGACAAGTAATGCGAAACACTTTTCATGGGGAAAAGTTTTAACTCTTAATTTTCATGAAAATGTAATAAAATACGAATTTACTTTATATTGTCTTATATTTTCTATGGTTTTATTGAAAATTATCTTTATAATTTACAACCTTCATTCGGTTTATTTTATTTTTTGTAAATCGCGATCTCATAAAACCGCAAACAATTATGTTTTGGGCGGTGGAAATGGTCTGGGTGCGGGCGTACAAATTGTTTTGTTTGCGTTTATTTTACGATTGATAGATGATGTGTTGCATCCTTCAGACTTCAGATATATAGTTTAATCAGGCGCGAAGGGTATTTGATTTTCATATATGGTTTACGGTAAACAATGGTGATATGCGAGTACATAATCGTCTCGATATTGTTATAAGCGGAAACTATTAATTTTCTTTTCGATTTTTCGTAATCGAAAATGAAAGCAATAAATTATCGCAAGTACAATAAAATCCAATTAAAATTCATAACGTTTAACTATTTTCCTTTACTTCTAGCAATGATTTATTGGTATACCATACGAATTAAAAGTTACGTACACCACCTAATGGTAAAATAAGAAACAAATAGCCGTATCTTTTTTTTTAATTTCTTACGAGTGAAGTTTTTCGAAGCAATTTTAGCAAATTATAAATTTACAAAATACTCCGTTCAATTATTAACAGGTGTATTCAAAATATTAGTAAATCATAAAATATCAACAATTTCAAGGATGTGTAAGCCAGCCACTAGTATATGTAAAGAGGAGACTCTCAGGGCTGTCTATGTTTTATTCCAATATAAAGAGTTGGGCTCGTCTAAGGATTTTCTTGAAATCGTGTAAATGCATATAATGAAATGCGAATGGGATTGCTCACCCATCATACCAATTAGCAAAAATCTCAGAGATAGTAACAAAACAACGGGAATTGTTCATAGGACACGTATCGGATGCAGCCCAATCAGCTCTTTTGACAAGTGGCGTAGAGGATAACGACAAAAAATGGCTGGTCTCACGACCCATTTTTAGTCGAAAACTCATGTCCTATCTGCCAGGTAGGTGTTTCATAAAACAGGTATGAAACCTAACCAAACTTATTCTGCGTGTGGATGACTGTGTTGGATTTGTGTGGTATTGCAAAAAATTGTAAATATGTTTGCACAAAAAGCGGTTGCGCTCAATCATATGTAGATTTTCTAATCTGCGACATTATCATTATTTTTACTCCTCGCACGAACAGATACGAAACATGTATCTACAAAAAACGAACCCAACGCTTGAGGATGTATTCAAGGGAATCATCATTACCCAAGAAAAGATCATCGTTCGCGTTGATCGTTGTCCGCAATGTGAAATTGATCACGATAGTCCAAATTGTCCGTATTACAAAGCTACGTGTGATCAATGCAAAAAATTCGGTCATATTGCCACCGTATGTATGTCACATAACAACCTGGTCAATCACCAAGACGACAACGTGGTAACAATAGAGTTCATCGTCAAGGTCGTTCAAATTTTCGACAACGCTCTACGTCTTGCAACAGCTTGCACTCACCACAATGAAACAATCGAAAGCCTCAAACAACGCATACGGTGAATGAAGTTGATGTTTCAACAATTTTTCAAATCAACAGTGGTGCTATGGAAGAGAAAAAAGGTAGATTGTGGTCCACATTAATTCGGAAGCTGTTTCAATTCATCTGGAGACTGAGGCATCGCCATTAATGATCTGTTTAAATACGTACAAGGCAATCAATTCTCCCGCATGTAAAGGGAACCGCGATGTTGAAGTATCATGTCGTAATAAAAGCTCGTTTTACCTGTAATCGTCATAAACTCAAACGATGCTTTCATGGAGGTTGTCCATGACAACGAACAAATATATATGTCAACTATTAACATTCAATTTACTTTCACGAGAATCTAGAGAAACGAGTGCATGAAATTTATAACCATGGGTACGACGTACAAAACAGACATTAGTTTGAGAGAAAATGCAAAGCCTAAATTTTTCATGCCACGAGTTTTTCCGTTCGCCATAAGAAAAGCGGTAAAAATTGGATTGCAATGATTGGTCTCGCAAAACGTACGCAAAACCAATCCAAACCTCATGATGGGCTACCCCAATCGTACCAGTGAAGAAACTGAATGGTGAAATACGAGTTTGCGCCGATTATAAAGTGACGGTCAATCCACAAGTCGATATGGATCGTCCCCCAATCTCTCGAATGCAAGAGCTATTTTACAAGTTACAAGGTGGTTCATTTTTTCAAAATTGTATTTGGAAAAGGTTTATCTACAACTTGAACATTCCGTTCGGATTATACGAATATCAACACATGAAGAAGAATTATGTGCAGTCTATTTAGACAACAACGAAGAACATTTGAAGAATATTGAACAATTATTATCACGATTAGAATCGAACGAATTCAAACTACAACTACACAAATGCGAATTTGAGAAGCCTGAGATCGAATACTTGGGTCATATCATGGACTGAAACGGAATTCGTCCAACGACGAAGCGATAAAAATTCTACGACGACCGAGAAACATGAAAGGGGTGGAAACTTTTATTGGTAAAATGAACTATTATAATCCGCTTAATCAACTACGTAGACAGGACGTGAAATTTTACTGGGGTGAAGCGCAACAAAAATCGTTCAATGAACTCAAGTCATCGATAATACATGCTGCTCATTTGATACATTTTCGCAACGATTATCCAATCATTTTAGCAACGGATGCTTCTTCGTACGGTATCGGTGCCGTAATTTCTCGTCGTTACCCTGACGTGACTGAACACTCAATTGCACTTGCTTCGAAAACACTCAACGCGCACAAGAAGGGTATTCGCAACTCGAAAAAGAGGCATTGTCATTTATCTACGACGTTACAAAATTCGATCAGTACCTGCAAGGGCAATCATCCTAATGAGCTACACATTCACAATAACGTATAAATCTACGAAATACCGCGGCAACGCCAACGCACTATCACACTTACTTTGTGAGCCGGATGAAAATTTTGACAAAAGTGGAGAAACCAGTTTTCAAAACAATGAAATTTACTTACAACGGTCGCATTCTCCATTATCCAATCGATTATAATTTACTAGCACAACACACTCGCTCCGACACTTTACTTCGTCAAGTGAAGTCCTAAGTAAAAAATGGGAGAAAAATTAAATGTCTCTGAATCGTCTTACTCAGATTATCTTAAGCATTTTCAAAGCTTGAACAAGTTTAATGATATCCTGTCTTTACATACAGAACACCTCCGAATTGTAGTTTCCTTTAGCCTACAAAGGAAAACATTGAAGCTACTATATGATGGACATTGGGGTGTCCCCCGTATGAAGAAATTAGCTCGTCGACATTGCTGGGGGCCAAACATCGACCGTGACATCGAAGAAATCGTCAAAGAATGTGACAACTGACGCATCGTCATCGAACAAAAAATTTTCCGAATGGACATCACCAGATGAACCATGGCAAATAGTTCATATCGACTACGCGGGGCCATTTATGAACAAAATGTAAAATTTCCTTTTCATTTCATACCAATGACGAAAACAACATCATCGCTTCTTTTCACCCACCACAATCGAATGGCGAAGCCGAACGAATGGTCCGAACTTTAAAAACAGCAATGAAAAAAATTTGTCATGACGACACCAATATGGGGACAACGCACAATTGAAGTTTTTATCGTCTTATTGCTCTACACCGTTAACAAATGTAGACAAAATCACCCGCGGAACCGTTACACGGCCGACAGCCTCGCATTGTACTATCATCAATGAATCCGTATTTCCACCGAAGAGAACATTGCACCATATCGAGCATATACAACGTCGATGACAAAGTTTACTACTAAAGACTTTCCAACGAGAAGTCCACAAAAATGGAGAAAAGCTTACATCGTCAAATCGTTGGGGAGAAGAATGTACCTTGTTGACACAAACTGGTATTTGGAGATGACATCAAAACCAATTACGACCAAGGATTTTGTTATCAACATGTCATGTACATTTTTCTAATTTTTCTTTCTCCACAGAACAAACTCATTCATCAACCAATTTTGTTCAATGAGAATCGTATGCCAAATGGCGTGCAAGAAGAATCGCGAAATGATGTACAATCACAAAAGGAGAATTCAGGAAGGAGAGAATCAAAATAAACATGCTCCTCTTGAATTATTGTTATATTTTTATTCATGTAATATTTGACAGGAGTCGCTTGCTGCTTTTACAATGAGTGGAACAGTAAAGAGTACTAAAAATTGTACAATCAGGATTACAGCAGGTGGCAGCTACATTAAATGTTGGAGTAGACACTCTAGCTGCAGTACACGCTCTAGCACTAGACTGATTCCTTTTGTATTGATAAAAAAAATGAAAAATCGTATTAACTCCTGAATCGTTTCAACATTTTAAATATCGGTCACAGCCCTTATCTTCGAGAAGATCACAGGTACACTGTCACCCCAACCAATTGACACTCATCAATGGCCACACTTGAAGGGATTTAAACTTGCTGATCCTCATTACCATCTTCCCAACAATATAGATATTTTACTCGGAGCCGACGTCAGCGTGATGCTTTAAAAAGATGGTTGCATGAGTGGTGTTAACAGATCACCATTCGCACAAAATACGAAACATGATTACCTACACTCTCTTTGGCAAACTGGAGCACAGAACAAGCAATTTGCAGTCTATTTTAACAATCGAGGACTATGAGACCATCGACAACACGCTCAGGGCATTTTGGGAAATCGAAGATGTTCGTGAACGGCACTACGAGTCGACACACTATCGCAATGAAGATGAAAGATGCACAATATCCCTGCCATTCAATGGGAAATCATCACCCTTTTGAAGGTCACGAGAGGAATTAGTTCTGCGACTAGACCATATGGAACGCCGGCGTGCCAAGAACGATCATCAACGTTCCAATTGGGCCAATTGGAGGACGAGTCGATGCATCGCACACAAAATTAACCGGTATATCACTTAACCAGAAGCTTCGCATTGGATCCTAACTCCAACAAAACGTCTTCGAAGTTTGAGATTATCGTTTGTACACAGGTCGCGTATGATACTGCCAGCGAACCGTATTTCGCAATTCGCATAATCCTTCAACTAGCACGAAACGAACAGAAGAAATAAGATCAGGGACTTAGACTGGGTGATTCGGTCAAAACAACCGGGCTACATTGGTGTTCTTCTGCTGATGGTTATGTGTTCAACATCAGCGCATCATCGGTTGTTCGTGCACCGACCAAACGAATAACACTATCAACGGTCAGCATGCCACATCTGGAACTATGTGTCAGTGTTGTTTTTGGTTTTATTTTGATCAAAATTAAATATAAAAAAAGATGTTTCTTACGCAGATAATGTGGGTTTCCAGACTAAAATTGCCCGACAGCTGTGATGATGATCTTGAAAGCGACACATTTGTCCCAGATATTCACGAATTCATTATCAATCGACGTTTGCGTCTCCTGGCTATTTTTCACTAGTGTTATCTTTCTTGGAATTGGGGGCGAGTGGTAGAGATAGATAACACAACAACAACTTCATCACCAACGTCAAGCAACCATTGCTTGGAATATTACAAGGTTCGGTGATCGCTTCGGAATACCATAGAAAAATGTGAATAATAAATGGAATGAAACCTCCTCTCCCCTCCTCCCCTGGCCAGCACACATTGTTACGACTCCCTGGCCAAGACATTCCAATTTTGTCTTCGAAACTTTGTAGCCGTTGATTAATGCATTTTACTGATGACACTCTCTCTCTCTCTCTCTGGCTTTCACATCCCATGAAGGGATTTCGCCGCCTGCACAATGGCCCTCCATCCATCCCGATCCATTGCTCTCGTCCTCCAGTTTCGACATCCTAATGCTTGCAGATCTTGTTCAATGTCGTCACGCCAGCGTAGTCGGGGTCTTCCTCTACGACGTACTCCGGCTGGTTGTTGGTGAAACACTTTATATATCATCCGTTGTTGTGGGGACCTTGTAACGTGGCCGAGCCATCTCACTCGATTGGATTAAATGAATCCGATGATATCGCTGCCTCCGAGGAGTTGCTTTATTTCGTGATTCATACGAATCCGATATTCGTTGTTCGCAACTTTAATTGGACCAAAAATTTAACGGATGACCTTCCTTTCGAATGTAGATAACAATCTACAATCATTAGAGGTCATGGTCCAGCTCTCGCTTCCGAAAGTCAGCACAGGTCTTATTAGTGCTTTGTAAAGTGCGAGCTTGCACGACTGCGATAGATGTTTCGAACGCAATAATCTTGATTGGGCGTAGAAAACTCGTTGTCCGGCAGCGATTCGGGCTTTTATTTCTGCCTGCATTTCATTCAGTGATACTTTTAACGCTATTTGCCGTAGGCACTTGGCGAAACACACTTATACTTAATAAACACATTTTTATTAATCACTTGTTTTTTAATTAATCACTTGTCTATTCTGCGGAACAAAAAACAAGTGATTAATAAAAATGTGTTCATTCAGTGATGTTATAACTGACCCGAGGTATTTAAAGTTTTCGACACCATCAAAATTGTGGTCGCCAATTCCGAGATTTGCACTAGAGATGTTCCTGGGTGTTGTTAGATATTTGGTTTTACTGCTGTTCACCTCCAAACCAAGTCTTCTTGCGCAGCGATCGAGCGGTACGAAACTGTCTTTGATATCGCTAGGTCTTCGGCCAAGAAGCACGATATCATCTGCATATCCAAGAATTTGGCCGGATTTATTAAATATACACTGTCATCTGTATTTTGACATTAATCTTAAAGTTTTTGCGAAGTGTGCATTAGCCTTTATACTTTGGTACACGGTTTACCCACTTCTACTGTGTCACGTATACATCGAGTAGTTTTGAGAGCGAGGCCAATGTGCACCTTGTGCGTGTGTGCGACCGTAAAGATATAGAAGAATATTTTTATGGTACGTTGTGTCATTTTGGCGTGTTCGTTGATGTGCGTGGTGAAAGGATAGGTGAGTGACGCGCTTCGAAAAACGGAAAAAATATTGTTCTAGATTTTTTGTTTTGGTGCGGGAATTTTAGTTTAGTTTGGAATTTTATAAAGTCAGCATCGAGCTTAAGTGTCGAGTTAAAACTATTGTTTCCCATTTTGGTTTAAATTAATATGGCGGTATGTAAAACATTAAAAAACGGAAATAAAAATGAAACGAAAATTTTATATTCTATTTAATATTTTTTGTAATTAACGAACATAAATAATTTGAGTTTTATTTCATTTAAATAATAATATATATTGTCTTCCATTGTTTGCCAAAACAAATATACATCGCCGCAAATAGTATTTTATAAAAGGTGGCCAGATGAGGCCGTTCAAATTTACGGTTGCGGTGAGCCAACGCCCAACGATTCATTTTCGGTCAAAGGTGGGAGGACGCCCAATGTTGTATACCGTTTTTGGCGAGACAACGCACAAGGGATTTACAGTTTTAACAAGACAACGCCCAACCTTTTCGACAGTCTATCAAGGCCAAATTTTTGGACAAACGCGGGAAGACGCCCAACGTTTTCGTCAGCCTATCAAGGCCAAATCTGCGGTTTTTGCGGAAAGTGGCCCAACAAACTATTTTACGGGTTTGGCGAAACAACGCTAAACATTTTTACGGTTTTTCGGCTAGCCAGCGCTCAACCTTTTCGGGGGCCTATCAAAGCCATATTTTTGAATAACAACGGAAAGACGCCCAACATTTTTGGATAAGGGTGGAAAGACGCCCAACGCTATTTTTTACCAAAGGCGGGAAGACACCAACCGCTATTTTCCCCAAAGGTGGGAAGACGCCCAACATTACCGAGGGGTCCAACCGAAGGGTGAAAGGTACAATTTTGTTTTATATTTATTTATTTTGTTTCTGTTTTAACTTCCATTTAAATTCCATATTTCAATTTTTCTATTAAAATATATTTTATAATCGAGCGCGAAATAGCTGTTGTATGCGTGATCGGGGTGCACGTTGGTTTTGCCCTTAAAATTACTCATCTTCGGCGACCATATTTTGGTTAGATTTATTTTCGCTCTTAATCAGGTTTAGTTTGATTAATTTTTGTTTTATCCCTTCTCCCATTTCTTATTTTCTTTCTTTTTTTTTTGTTGGACAAAGTTTCTTTTTTTTTGTTTATTGAATAAAAATTTGCACGGAGATTCCTGGCATTCGGTTTTATTCTCTTTCTTCTTGTTCAGTTATTATTCGGGATATTTTACCTATTTTTGGCACTTTCGGGATATTTTACCTATCCCCTTGACAGGACATCTACAAGGTCGGAGTGGCAGGTCCAGTATTGGCGTCGTCCATTTGTGAACAACCGTAAAATCTAAACAGGTCTCTCCGTGGCCCTCCGAAACTTTCAAGCCGTCCAAGTATGAATAGTAGGGAATTCTCTAGAGGTCTCTCCGAGTGAAGAGAGGGGTTGTCTGTTGGAGAAACGTCCCTACCCTATTATGCTGCTTCGCTGTGGCTGGGCATCGGCATCTGTGGGTCATTCTGGAGGGTTCTTCATCAGACATTGTACTTGTCATTCGGGGAGATCCGGTCGTTCATATTTATTCACATTCCTCAAATTTCGGTCGACGGTTTCTGGTGTAAATGTAACGTAATTCCAGTTGTTTAATTTGTTTTTAGTTTTTGTTTATTATGTTACACGGTGTAGGCTAGGAGCACGCAAGCCTCAACTTCCCCACGACTCAAAATCCTGAGATCTAGTCGGCAAAATCATTGTGAGAGAGGCCTTTGCGTGTTTAGATGGAATCTGCGGGTTGTCTTCATGCCACCCGTAACAACCTTACTCAGAATCCCTGGAAGCTGGCTAGGATTCAATGGATTAATCATTCATTGATTCGTATTCAAAATGATTACAGAAACCAATACGGTTTCTGCCTCAGTGCAGTGATATAAAACAGTGGTGGTCGACCAAACGGCACAGTGGTTAAAGCTTTGGCGTTTCAATCGGGAGGTTCCGCGTTCGAAACACGATAGGGGCTTATTGCAAAAGGGAATTTTCATCATCAGATTATGATCTGTGATAAAAAGGAACACAACCATGACCCCCTGTCGGAGTGCAGAACTCATGGGTCAACCCATCTTCCATGTCAGTACTTGTAGGATGGCATGGAGCTATGCATTTATGCATTATTCAGATATGACTCTATGAAAATCGAACCGTACGTTCCCGAATTGGCCGGCAATGGCGTAAAAGTAAGGACGGGAATAACAGAATGCAGAATAATCGTAGCATCGTAGCAGGATTCCATTCAAAATGCAAACACAACCTTTAATATTGATACGATCCAACAAAAGACGTAGATGAAACAACCAAGGATAAGTTAAATGAACCTACAAGCCACAATAGCAAGGACTGCCAAGAAAATAATCGAACTAATGCAAGAAGGAGGGATTACAAAATCTAGTATTTGTGCGTAATAATAATGGAGGATGACGAATCGACTACTGCGTCATAAACCAGATAATTCATAGCACGCAGTAAAGTTTCACACAAAAATATACATATATGGGCTTCACCTGAAGTAGAATAACGAACCAAATAGATCACGTAGTGACCAACAAGTTATTTCTCAAGTCATAACAAGGCGTCAGGGCAACATTGTAGTGCGAACATTTACAGTGGATAATTACTGGTAAAATGTCATAATTCAAAATTAAACCTGTCGCTATCAAATCGAAAAAAAGTAAACACGGACAGATTAAAAGACGCCGGTACATGAAACACATTCTGCAAAGCGAATGAAGAAACAGCAATCAGTGTAAATCAACTGTGGAAACAAATCGAAAAAAGCTATATCGAAACAGGTACCAACACACTCCGGTTAGGTACCGGAAGAGAGTTCGATGGTCCAGCCCAGTAGACACCCTGTGTTTCTAAATTCAAGATAAAGGGGATTACGATTATTCAGACGATACAGCAGTTCTATTCGATACGAAAATAAATTGGTAGTTCTGATCGTCTGCCCAATTTTATAATCTGAAAATCGGCTGTATTATCTTATTTATATTGTTTTTGTTAAAAAACGAAAATAAAACGATTTAAAATTAAAATAAATATAAAAATTGTTTGACTCTCTCCCGAGGCTTATTTAAGAAGGCACTACATTTGGAGCTGGTGTCCGATACATTTATCGCCTACAACAATGACCAAAGTGGATGAGAAGCAACAACAACCTCGCTATATCGATCATTTAGTCCTCATCAAGGAGAAAAGCATAACACCTTCGAAATGGACACTCGGGACGATCAGCGAGTCGCATCCAGGATCTGGCAGACGAGTTCAAGTCATCACATTAAGATGCTAGATGGCGTATAGAAGCGACCAGTGGCAAGGCTGTACCTGCCCTCTATACCAGACAACCAATACCAAGGCCGATCGGCAATGTTGGAGATAACACCAAATGTCTCCACGACAGTCGGAGGTGACACGTATCGGTGAATACGATTTTAAATAAAACCCCAATACCAGACAACACTTTCGCAGCTATCAAAATCATCCCGTCCATGTCGAAAACTTTTTTCTTAATTCAACTTTTAAACGGGCAACACGACACGAATATCGGCACGACAATCATTTAATAAACAATATCTTTCCTTGCTTTAATCGTAATTAAACTCATCTTTCGCTTTTTTGGCATTTCATTCGTCTTCGCATTTTCGATCCAGCAGATACATATTTAGCTTGTTCTGACAAATTTTTCCGTCGCACACCACTGGACTTGGTAGTAATTAATCAACTTACCTTAACCGGCACTTGTTTATAAAGTGAATTCGTTGATATTCAAATCGTATGAGAATTCGACCAGTTTGATGAATTAAAGGAAGTGCCTGAGGGCTTAAAAACCTAATTATAGTTTTTCTGTTAGTATTTGATTGATTCTTTCCTAGTTTTAACCCTATGTCATGTGTGTTCTTTTTCTTAACCCTGTCTCAGGCATCAATCTGTCATACATTTTCACCATAACTGGGTTTACCATGGGTCGGTGCGAGAGAGAGTCGATACAGCTGATTATAAAATTTCTCCAATCTAAGCATATCGATGGTTGAAAAATAAAATAAAAAATATAATATGAAAATTAGTTTTCCACTGTGAAAAATCGGATAAGGCACGACGCATACGGTACAATACATATTTGGTTTTGATATGTACATATTGCTGCGCTAGCAAAAAACTATAAAACTAAAAGCATAACGAAAGAGGAAATTTGTCTATTGGTGGTGGTGGTAGGAAAATATGTAGAACAGTGAAAATTATTTAAACCAATTTTCGTATTAATAACAAAAAAAATACGGAATAAATAAATAAATAAATAAAAATGCAAAACAAAAAATCTGCCTGATAATCGTAATAACGTGAAAATTGTTTATTTCAGTCTTTACGTGTTTTTCATTCGATACAATTCGATTTCCCGTCTGTGTTGTTGTGTCTCTTCTTTTACATATTATTAGTGGTGTGTTGAATATTTTCAATTTATGTAAATTTATTTAAAATAAAATAAAATAAAAAAAAAATCTATATTGGAAATATGGAAATAAGTTTTTGAAAATTTTATTAAGTGATTGTTATAATAATTTGATTACATAATTTGAATAATTTAATTAGCGTGTTCAGGTTTAACGAACAAATTGGTTTTACAATTTTTTTTTGTGTGCCGGTGGTGGTGGTGGTGGCTTACATTTTACATAAGGTAAGATTGAACTTTTTCCGTTTGTTATTTTTAGGAATAATAATCGAATGAATTTTAAAGTAAATAAATTATTACGTTTTGCTGTTGTTGTTATCGATTATTGTCAAATTAAAATATTACGAAATATAATCGGTTCAAATCACGTTTTTATTGTGCCTATACATAATATGACAAAGTTCTGACAAAATCGTATTCGTCAGTGCTTTCCAGTAGTTTGCAAGCGCTAGTATTCACTAGCAAACCGGTACTGAAATGGATTTTGTGCCTTTGATGTTTTTTCGAGAGCTTTTAGATCCGCGTGATATTTATGCAAAAACTTAAATAAAATGTGTGTTGCTTTGATGATTAGATATTTTGTCATTTAGCAACTCTTCAAAGCAATTCAGATAAAGGGTGATGATTTACTCATGAACATTTCTTGAAAGTTCCAGTTAACATTTGAATTGCTGCCAATTTTAGAAAAGTATATGAAGCTAAAGCTTTGTAATCATTAAAGATAGAAGCGCAGGTATTCTCACTGTCCGAAGAAATTCCAGAAACTGAAGACACTGAGTGTCATCTCTGCAAATTTGCCATATATCGGTTCACCGGAAGAAGCATCTTATAAAGGCGCTTTTGCATTTATCGTCGTTTTTTGAAAATATTTAAAAAATAAAAAAAAATAAAACACAAAACTTACCTTACCTTAAGTCTTTTGATTGGTTGGGGTTTGGTGGTACTTGCGCGTACTCATCTAAAAACAGAGATGGATCACCTTCAAAAATAACATACAGGTTATGGTTTAAACCGATTGCCAAACAAAAAATTCATAAAGCAAAATGACTGGAAAAATTATCTTAAATCTCAAAATAAATTCAAACGAGTTTAAAACAGGTGGCAGATTTGCGCAGTAGTAAGTTCCTGCTACGTTATGATGCGGGACATAGGAACGTGTCAAGAAATTAACCATGGTCTCGGCCTACACGACTTTCAGGTAAGTATCACTTATTTCGACATTCAAATCCGCATGTAACAAATCCTTTGATTATAGTCGATCCTCAATTGTTATACCTAGCCCGAGGGTCTGTAGCCAACCAGTAGTCAGTTTAGAGAAAAAATATTAAGAAAATCGATGATTACGTTTCTGAAGTAATAATCTACTTAAAAGCCTAACCATAGACAAACTATACAGTTTATTTTCGACAAGTTGAGTATCATATACAGCCTTAAACAGGAATAATCATTTTAATAGCTTTTACGTAGTGAAATAAAGTATTTGCAGATATACCATTTGCAGATATACTATTGCCGAAATCAACAAGAGTGGTTTTTAAAAATTCTCTGAGTATGCGTGGTTCCGGTCAGACAAAATGTTGTGAATTCTCTCAGGCCACACGAATTGTATGATCGAAGTAAAAATTCATACTTAAGCTTCTCTGCTGAAATCTGTCTGCCGGAAGTGGTTGCTTCCATAAGAGCTTCTTCATTTTTTGAAAAAGTTTTGAAAATTATACAACGAGTTTTGATAAAGTAAAACTTCATTTCAACAAAATGCAGTATCTTTTACATCCGAGTGATGTTTATGCCAAAATAACAAAACATACACTGTGTCCTTTAAGTACTTAGAATTGAAAAAACACTCAAATAATGAACTTTCATAACAATATCGGAAATTTTTTAATAAACATAAATATTTTTACACTATACGTAGCAAACATCTAATACTTGTGGAAAGTTTTGAGTGAATTTTAAAAAATGATTTTTTTACAACAAACACAATACGAATTGCATAGAGAAGATCGAAATTGTTCTAAACTGCCCTACGGATTGCACAGATGATCGAAGTTGTTCTAAACTCGAAGTGGTTCTGAATTAGTAAATGATGTAAGAAACCAATCTTATGTATCCACATGCTCGGAAATCTCTGAGATTTTTGAGAGTGTAATATGAAAATTCTTAAACATTTGAAATTATTTATCTCGGCCCCTACGGATTGCCCAGATACGTTCGAAGTGGTTCTGAACTAGTAATTGATGTAAGAAATCAATTTTATTTATCCACATGCTCGGAAATCTCTGAGATTTTTATTATTCTAGACAGAGCGTGATTGAGTGAAATATGAAAATTCTTAAACATTTGAAATTATTTATCTCGCCTCTATACGTTCGAAGTGGTTCTGAACTAGTAATTGATGTAAGAAACCAATTTTATTTATCCACATGCTCGGAAATCTCTGAGATTTTTATTATTCTAGACACAGCGTGATTGAGTGAAATATGAAAATTCTTAAACATTTGAAATTATTTATCTCGGCCCCTACGGATTGCCCAGATACGTTCGAAGTGGTTCTGAACTAGTAATTGATGTAAGAAACCAATTTTATTTATCCACATGCTCGGAAATCTCTGAGATTTTTATTATTCTAGACAGAGCGTGATTGAGTGAAATATGAAAATTCTTAAACATTTGAAATTATTTATCTCGGCCCCTTTACGTTCGAAGTGGTTCTGAACTAGTAATTGATGTAAGAAACCAATTTTATTTATCCACATGCTCGGAAATCTCTGAGATTTTTATTATTCGAGACAGAGCGTGATTGAGTGAAATATGAAAATTCTTAAACATTTGAAATTATTTATCTCGGCCCCTACGGATTGCCCAGATACGTTCGAAGTGGTTCTGAACTAGTAATTGATGTAAGAAACCAATTTTATTTATCCACATGCTCGGAAATCTCTGAGATTTTTATTATTCTAGACAGAGCGTGATTGAGTGAAATATGAAAATTCTTAAACATTTGAAATTATTTATCTCGCCCCTTTACGTTCGAAGTGGTTCTGAACTAGTAATTGATGTAAGAGACCAATCTTATGTATCCACATGCTCGGAAATCTCTGAGATTTTTATTATTCGAGACAGAGCGTGATTGAGTGAAATATGAAAATTCTTAAACATTTGAAATTATTTATCTCGGCCCCTTTACGTTCGAAGTGGTTCTGAACTAGTAATTGATGTAATAAACCAATCTTATTTATCAACATGCTCAGAAATCTCTGAGATTTTTGTTATTCTAGACAGAACATAATTGAGATATGAAAATTCTTAAACATTTGAAATTATTTAACTCTATATTACACTCAATTATGTTCTGTCTCGAATAAGAAAAATCTCAGAGATTTCCGAGCATGTGGATAAATAAGATTGGTTTCTTACATCAATTACTAGTTCAGAACCACTTTGAACGTATCAGGGCAATCTGTAGGGGCCGAGATAAATAATTTCAAATGTTTAAGAATTTAATATCATACGCAATGATGTTCTCTCGCAAATAACGAAAATCTCAGAGATTTCCGAGCATGTAGATAAGATTGGTTTCTTACATCAATTACTATTCAGGTTTAAAACCACTTCGATCATCTGTGCAATCTGTAGGGGCAGTTCAGAACAACTTGGATCATCTCTGTGCAATTCATAGTGTGTTTGAGGTAAAAAATTTCATTTTTTAAAATTCACTCAAAATTTTTTACAAAAATTAAATATTTTCCACGTATAGTGTAAAAATATTTGTGTTTATTAAAAATTTTCAGATATTATTATGAATGTTCAATATGTGAGTGTTTTTTCAATTCTAAGTACTAATAGGACACAGTGCATATTTTGGCATAAACTTCATTTCGATATCTTTTACGGTGTCCAGGTGGATTGACTATTCGGAATCAAATTTCATACCTAATTTTTTCCATCCATACGAAATTAGGTGGAAATCTATGCACCGGAAGTGACAGCTTCAAAAAGAGTTTCTCAACTTTTGCAAGGATGTTGAAAAAATTACATTTACTGGAGTGGTGAATATGTCGTGGCCATCACCCGACTTCCTTACCACGAATATATACATTGATCTCGAATATGCCACAGTTAATTTCTTAACTCTCGTGCCAAATGGCACAGTGGTTAAAGCTTTGGCGTTTGGATTGGAAGGTACCGGGTTCGAATCTCGATAGAGGCAGAATGCAAAAGGAATTTTTGATCATCTGATCGGTGATGGAAATTAACACAACTATGACCCCCTGTCGGAGTGCATAACTCATGGGCCGAACCGTCTTCCATGCCAGTACTATAGGCTGACATGGAGCTATGCAATGTGCAGATGGTTCTACGTAAATCGGACCTATAGCCGTACCTCGATTTGACAAGCAATGTGAAAGGTAGAACGTCAAAAGTGAACCGCAAAAAAGTTGGGAGTGGTTATAGGCCCCAGAACAGATTGCATAGAATAAAAAAAAAAATCCCCTTGTTGGTTGGAAATTCAATCTTTTAGTTCTATGTTGTTTTTTGTAAATGCTAAATTTTTCAATATCATTGAGAAAAAGCTTCGATATCATCCGCGAAAAATCTCGCAACGACTTCCAAGTTGATAGAAAAACACAAGTATGCAGTTTTATTGCCCGAATTGTCAATCTGCCGGAACTGAAGAGGTGCTGAATTTTAATGAAATAAAATAATTCTTTATATGTACAATATTTTCCGGTAAAAATTAAAACATAATCTGAAAAAAATTTTGTTTACAAAACTGTTTACTTTTTAAAGTTTACCGTATAATTTGTAATTTAATTTACAATCTTTTTGTTTGTAATCGTTTTTGTAAATGCTACTTATGAAAGTTATTTGCAAAAAGCGTAAAGGCTACTATCCTAAATATGCCATTTCCGGTAGACCGATGTCTGTCAAAAACGTGAAGTATTGGATTTTCCGAAATATTGATATGACAATTTTGTATTTTAATACGTTGGACGTTTTTCATGATATATTGACGTCAAAACGTCAGTCAAGGTTAAAATTTTTATCATGGTGAAATTATTAAAAATTACTACCGCAATTCTGGCTCGGTGGTCGCAGCTTTAAGCATGGACTCGAATACTCCATAAATATTGAGGTTTTTTGTGGTTGAAACATGAAGCTGGATTTAAAGCGGGCAAAATCAAATTGGTTGAACACAGCCTCAATATGTGGTCGCTATATCTGTATGCCGCCCATCTTGTGTGGATACTAGTGATGTACCGGGTACCCGGAAATTTCCCGACAGACATAATATCGTAAGAAATCAATATCTTAACATTTTTAATAAACTTGGACCAAGGTTTATCATAGGAGGTGACTACAACGTCAAACATACTGCGTGGGGATCTCGACTCATAACACCAGGAAAAGGAAAAGAACTCCTAAGTGCAATAGAAATGTCAGGTTGTGAATATCACTCATCGCGTAAACCTACCTATTGGCCTACAGACATCAACAAAGTTCCTGATTTGATTGACTTTTATATCTCGAAAGGAATAGCCTCAAATTACATTGAAGTCGAAGGTATTGACGACCTTACTTCCGATCACACACCGGTCTTAATGACTGTGAGTACATTAGTCGTAAAAAAGAAAACCAAACTTAACCTTACTAATAAATTTACTGATTGGGAATTATTTAGAGAGAAACTGGACAATCTAATTGAGTTAAAAGTTAGTCTTAAAACTAAAGAAGAACTTGAATTACAAACTAAATATTTTATTAACTCCATGCGTGAAGCTGCTAAAGAGGCTACACCCGTATTAGGTGAGAAAGTCGTACAAGAGATCAACTACCCCCTGGCGATTCGAGAACTGATAAAAGAAAGGCGTAAGAAAAGACGCATATGGCATAGAACCAGAAATATTATTGACAAAAGAGAATTTAATCGGGTAAGTAATAAAGTTAACCGATTAATTAAAGAACATAAAGAAGCTTGTACTGAAAATTATTTGAAAGGACTGGGTCCTGAAGCTGACAAAAATTATTCTCTTTGGAAAGCTACTAAAAGATACAAGAGACCAATAATCCAATTGCCACCTATAAGGAACACAAATGGAGAATGGGTGCGACGTAATGAAGACAAAGCAGAACTGTTTGCACAACATCTGGCATCAGTATTTCAACCACACGACATACAATCTAGGATTGACCCTAAACCAGTCTATAGGTCTCCATCAAATATCAGAAGTGTCACCCCACTAGAAATTGCGCAAGAAATAGGCATGAATTTGAATCCCAAAAAGTCACCTGGAATTGATGAAATTTCGCCAAGGATGTTTAAGGAGTTATCAAAGAGAGCAGTCACTATGTTAACATATATATATAATGCTTGCTTTCGACTTAAATATGTGCCTGAGTGCTTCAAGGTTGCACAAATAATCATGATAAAAAAACCAGACAAACCAGCCGAGCAAATGGGATCATACAGGCCGATCTCTTTGTTACCTACTATTTCAAAGTTGTTTGAGAAATTGTTATTGAAACGACTAAAACCAATGATCATTATACCTGATTTCCAGTTTGGATTCAGGAATAAACATTCGACAATTGATCAAGTTCATCGCGTGACTGCAAAGATAGAACAAGCACTAGAAGAGAAGAAATATTGCCCTGCCGTATTTCTAGATGTATCACAGGCTTTCGATAGAGTGTGGCATGAGGGTCTTATCCACAAGATAAGTAAATTAGTGCCAGAAAATTACTGCCAATTGCTCGAGTCGTATCTCTCCAAACGAATATTTAGAGTATCACATGAAGAAACATGCTCTAACTTTTACCCAGCCATAGCAGGGGTGCCCCAGGGTAGCGTATTAGGACCCATCCTATATCTACTTTACACTTCTGATATACCGACAACGGAAACAACCTTCATCGGAACTTTTGCTGATGATACCGCAGTATTGGCATCAAGCGAATCGCAGAACCAAGCAGTAGAATACCTACAGCAAGCACTCGATAGAATCAGCCAATGGACCAGGGATTGGAAAATAACGCTTAACGAGCTGAAATCAGTACACGTAACTTACACGTTGCGGCGCAAAAATAGCAACATCCATACATTTCTCAATGGGGTACAAATTCCCCAAGCTGAATCTGCTAAATATCTTGGATTGCATCTCGATTCAAGATTGAACTGGAAATATCACATTAGACAAAAAGCAGAGCAAATGAAAATAAAACAACGTGAGATGTACTGGCTAATAGGAAGACATTCTAAGCTTACCCTGTACTGTAAACGCCTGATCTACGAATCGATAATTAAACCAATTTGGACGTATGGTATCCAACTCTGGGGCTGTACTAAACAATCAAATCGTTTAATTATTCAACGTTGCCAAAACAAATTTCTACGAACAATAACGAATGCTTACCGCTACGTAACCAACGAGGAATTACACAACGACCTAAACGTTAAATGGATTGATGAAGTGATTCAGGAGTTTGCCATCAAACATGAAAGAAGATTACTGCAACATACCAACAGTGAAGCAATACAACTTCTTGACATAACACTAGAACTGAGACGCCTTAAAAGAATTAAACCGCACGAGCTGGTCATCTAATAAATAAAGATTCATTATTGGGAGCAGCATATTGATTGCTTGTAAACCCACACTCGCTCCACTTATTAGTTTCAAATAAGTGCGTTATCATCATTAGTAATAAATTATCATGTGATAAGATTGTACTATTTAAATAAATAAAAAAAAAAAAAAATTTATTCGGACCTGGCAAACTACCCGGTACAAAACTTTATTTTATTTCAAAAAATATAACAAATAAAACACATTAGGTGTGACTACAAGTAGTTGAATTAAGTTTAATTTAAAATCATAATAAATTTAATCCATTTTCAATAAATTTAGAAATTAATTAAATAAAAAAGGTATGCTGAGTTCCGTTTTTTTTTTAATAATTACAATTTAATAAGTTAAGATAGTGATGCAGAAATAATAATTGTTCAGAATTTCGGGGTTTTGTTTCTTCGTTGTTCATAAAGAATTCTGGCCTCACTAAACATGCTCTCATGAAGTACGCTACTTGGAGGTGACGACAAGTATCGTCGCGTCAACACTCCTAATTTAGGAAAAATGTGAAAATTTTTAGCCCACCAAGCAATAGGATTTTCCTTGATATAGATGTTTGGACATTTAATAAAATTTTCAAGTTCAAGCACTTCAATGGAGTCATGCAAGTTTTCCTGACTTTCGGCATGATTTTTAATTTCATTTTCTTTTGAAATTTCTTCCACACAAGACCATACGTCTTGAACTGTATCATCTTCAAGTAAGTCAGCGTCTTCAATATTTCCAATTACCGATTGATTTTGATTATCAAGATCAACTGGTGCGGCTGAAGAAGATAAAGCTCTTATTTCAAATTAAAATTTAAAAATGAATGTTTAAAACGAGGGTCTAATATGGTCGTAATTACATACAGCTTATTTGAGTTCAGGTGTTCAATTCTCAATTGTAATGATTTAAGTAATTTTTTTTTTGTAGTTACCGTCCCGTCGTTTGATTTTTTGATTTTTCCGAGAAGGCGTTCTATTGCTGCCAAATTCGGAATTATCATCGTTATAAGAGCGTTTAATGAGTTCGCTTCAACTGTGACACTAAAAAATTGTTCTAATAAAATTACAAGGTTTTTCATTAATTTTAAATTAGCGGCACTCAAATGAGGTAAGTTATGATCAGTTGAATATAATATTATTTCTCGTTTTTGTTCCAGTATTCTCTTCAGTATATGATGATACGTGGAATTCCAGCGTATTGTAACGACTTGAATGAGTTTGTGTTTCGGAAGAGAAAGACTTTCTTGCAATTCCTTTAGTTTTGTGCAAGCAACTTGAGAGTGATTGAAATGCGGTACGATATTGCGGCGCTTGGAATTTAAATCTGAAATAGATTTTTGTGAAAATATACACAATCACTAAGCACCAATTGCAGACCATTTATAAAACATGACTCATTTTTTAAACCAGCAATGTTCGCCCCACTAATCAAATTACGTGTGTTGTCTCGTAGAAGTAGATTAATATGGTTTTCGATATTTAGGTCCCACGGTTTCAACATGTCATCAAAGCAATCACTATATGGCAATCCAAGTATGACTTCCGGGGGAAATCACGAGCGTTTAACACTACACATACTTTGTCAAATTTGTTAGTCAACCAGTGACCACTGAGACTTAAAAAGCTTTCATTCTTTTCTGAACAGGTCCATATGTCAGATGTCAAAGAAATATAATTAAACTGCAATTTTTCAATGTCTATTAAATTTTTGATTTTTAGGCGGCATTTCTCATAAATATCAGGAATAATTTTTGTAGTAATAAATTTTTTTTATGGCGATTCATATCAAGGTTCTAATAGCTTTAGTAAATAGATTAATAAAGCCAACATTACTGACAACATTCAGTAAATATCCTATAATTTTCTCTAGTCCCAGCTTTGCGGTAAAAGTTGTTGGTGAAGTGGACGTGACGGCCCTGAAATCTAGTTTAGTTTTTTTATTTTCAGTTTGAAATTCATCCCACTCACTTTTATGTTTTAAACGTAAACGTTTTATTAACCTTGAAGTGCCATACGTTTTGGAATCCGTTCCATCTCGCGATAATTCCGAATCGCACAACTAACAAATCACTTTGCTTTCATCATTGACCGAAACTTTAAAAAAATTCCAAACCAAGCTCATTATTTTAAACAATTATAAACAAAACGATACCAAACGCAAAAATAAAACACACCAGTGGCACTATTCTGGTAATCCCCGGGAATAGAGAATTGGGGAAACAATTTATATGTAATTTTTATTTAAACTACAATTGGGTGCAAAAAAATCGCACATTGCTCAATTTTCCACAAAAGTTGAAAAAAATCAAAAAAAATAATATTTTTGAATTAGTTTTTTTTAATGCAGATTCAAAGTCAATTCAATACCTATATCCTTCAATACCTTTTTGTACTTGTACCATGCCAACAAAGTGATATTTTCTCAAATGCATATAGCAGACTTTCGAATTAAATTCTAAAAATAATTCAACAAGATCAATAATGGCATGCTACATGGAATATCTCGCTCGGAATTGTGATCATTCGCATATCGATGCTTAGCCTGAACAATCTTCTATTGATTACGTCTACAACCGGAGCGAAGAAATGGATACCACACTAGAGGTAGCCGCACAGGTGGTTGCACTAATTTATGCAGGGCAGCACCAAAGTGAAGTGGCTCTACAACTAAATTTGAGCCGATTCTCCGTTCGTCGAGTGTTGCAGAGATATCAGAAAACTGGTGGGTTCAGACGGCGACAAGAATCTGGCCAACTTCGTGCTACAGCACAGCGTGATGACCGCTTTCTTGTAACAACTTCGTTGCGAAATGGCCGTATGAATGCAGTTCAACTGTGACGGCGGCTCCAAGAAGTTCATGAAGTCGAAGTCAGTCGGTGGACAGTTAGAAGACGACTTCGAGAAGTTAATCTGACTGCACATAGACCAGCAAACAGGCCGAAATTGACCGCAGCTTACCGAAGAGCCCGTCGTGAGTTCGCTCGAGAGGAATGAATTCTCAACGGTACATTGAGAAAGTACTGAAGGAGTACGTCGAACCTTTTGCCCGTTTTATTGGTGAAAATTTTCTGTTTATGCAGGTTAATGCAAGACCGCGTTTGGCTGGTGTAGTATACGAGTATACCTTCAAGAGATGGTTGTGCCTGTTATGGAGTGGTCAGCTCGAAGCCCGGACCTCAATCCCATCGAACATTTATGGAACGAGTTGAAAAGAAGGGTTCGAGCCAGGGATGTTGCTCCAACGAATCCCCAAGATCTGCAACAGGCGATCGTAGAGGAATAGGAGGCGATACCTCAAAATGTTGTGAAGACTTTGGTGAGATCAATGCAGCACTGAATGGAAGCCTGTATTCGGGCCAGGGGAGGGAATACTTCGTACAAAATGTTACACTTTAAATTAAGAATGCTACACTTTTAAAACTTATGGCCTAATTCACAAAATGTATATGTAAGTTCTGTAACTGTAAAATTTCCGATATGTACTGAAATGGTATTCATAAAATGTAACTCGGCTCTATAAACGGAAGTTTTGTTCTGTAACTTTGCAGCACCAAATTTGATGACGTAAAGTTACATATCAAGATTTCAATCGCGAATAACTCGACAAAATTGTCATTTTCTGGAACGGTTTTCACATATATAAGTTGTTACCAATAGCGTCTCTATACCAACAAAATCTGAAGCTTTTCCCAATTGTAGGTTTTGAGCTTTTAGATAAAATTTATTTGTTTAAGATTTATTACTTTTCTTATATACTCCTAAATGTTGATAATGCAATATACACGTACAGTCGGAACAAATAGTTTGTCTGCAATATCCCAGAACAATTTTTTTTTTGTTTCTATTCAAGGTCACCACGCACAAATGTGTATGTTTGTCCAAAATACATACACTAATAAATTTTTGACATGTGTCCTATTCGTTACCCACACAATTGTGATGGCAGGCAGGGAGAGGGATATTACATAACAATAGGAAGGTGGCAAGTTAATGCTGTGCTGCACGCAACTTTCAGAGAAGTGTCACGTAACAATTTTTTAAATCATAGTCGCTACCCAGTTGTAACACCAGGCCCAAGAGTCTCGACCCAACAATTTATGCTGCTCTGACACCTGCGCTGGCTCCCAATTTAATGTTAGTATGTGCGAAATTGGCCTCCTAGTGGGAGAGGAAATAAAAGACAATCGAACTTAGAAAAGGGAATGAAATTTAAAATTTTGTAAAATTTGAAAATTGTAGTAAATGAAAAAGTATAATGATTTTTTTTAAAGAATGTACATAATATGTACGCGTATGTATTAAAAATTGAACGTCGTTATCGTTTTTTTTCTTATAGTCGCGTACGTTGCATTTTACGGATTTACAATTAATCACATAGATAGTGTATCTGTTACAGATAGTTATGGGTAGCCAGTAGTGTATTTATCAAAAATAAAAAGACAAGTTACAAAAATAATATCGGACAGAGTTAGCGTAGTACCTGCAATAAATGAGCAAAATAAGTGAGTTTAACTTAGATCCCGAGGAATGGGAAACATCAATAGAATGTGAAGTAGTATAAAAGGTAATAAAGCAAGGAGACCGAATGCCTAACGTACCTTTTAAAATGGAGCACGATTTTCATGAAGCAATGGACGAATTTCAGATGACGAAGAATGATTTTCGAATCAGTTTAATGCTAAATGACAGAAAGTCTCTGAAAGGGTTAGAGAAGAATGGAGAGCAGGTTCTACTTTTGTCAGCGTCATATCGAGTGGGTACTCACCATACTATACGGTCATCGTTCAATTGTTGCGAGGTAGTGACAGAGGCAGAGAGCACGCAACACTTCCAGCACACTTACGGAAATCGTTCGCGGAGATACAACTGGATAAAGAGCAGGTTGAAGAGGTAAAGTTTGTACACAATGACCGCAGTTCGGTAGCACCTAAAGAAAATATGGCTGGCATTATGGTAAAGAAGAAGTTACTGCTACCAACTGCCTCAAAGATTACAATGGAACAAAAATTACTTTTGGTAACGAGGTAAGGGCTTCGTTAGTCGTAGGCGTAGGGAAGCCAGTTCGAAACTGAAACACAAGGAAAACTAATAAATATTTTAATGGACGACGACCCAGGCTGCTAAAAAAGCACAATGTAGTACTAAAGAGAGGATATTTATAATAGGATCAAAAATAATGGAGATGTTATTTGTGTGATGATCTTGGTATGCGACGATTGTCCCCAGGTTGAAGTAGTTCGCTCGAAGTTAAAATAAAAAGAGTAGACCTAACGATTCATCAAATGAAAAATTTGGCGGATGTGCGCTATTCGACTTATCATAATTGCGGCCAAAAGTTGACCGCAACATAGCCAACCGGTAAAATCTCATTTTGCCTGTATGGCCGCAAGCTCGTCGAAGTCACAGTCAGGGATACTTATCCACTTCCATATATCAATATGATCATTGGTAGGTTAACTGGTAAGAAATACCTGTCTCGCATCATCTTGAGTGTTGCCTTCTGGCAAATTGAGCTTAGCGCCGCTATTTTTATTTGGTCATGTGGGGTCTAGGGTGTCAATAGACAACGCTTCTTTATATATCTGAAACATATTTTAATCGACATTTTCTGTTAAACAAATTTGAAGATGTTTTAAAAATTCGTGAAAAATAGAATCATTCTTCCGCTTTGACCCCAAAAATAATTAAATTAGAAATAGGCTAAATAAGAACGTAGCTGAGTCGTAGGAAAATTGTTGGTGAAAAACGGTGTTTTTAGTTTTCAATAAATAAAAGATTATTTCCACATTTTTTATTTGTATGTTTATTTTAATTTTAATTCATAAAACTAATTTAGAAGTATCATTTTCTATGTTGTACCCCTCTAGAAATAGCCAATTTTAACTGCTCTCACAATTTCCTTTCCAATTTCCCCCAAAACCCCTAATTATAGAGCGATACAATAAAAATACGAAATACATTCAAATTTTCCATAACAATCTCGGCGCCATAGCAAAATATGCGTTGTTACAGCAGAAAATACTACAATCATGTCATGTTGGAAGACTATTTTTGGCCAGAACTGGATGGACTTGACATCAGAGATATGTGGTTCCAACAAGATATGCCACACATGAATTGAAAGTTCGGTAACCCACCCGCTCATGCGATTTAGCGCCGTTTGATTTATTTTTAAGAGTTTTATGTTAAGTGTGGGGTTGGCCAACAAGCCCATAGCTCAGGGATAATATCGAACTCAAGATTGCCAACGTTCCGGCCGATATGTGTGAAAAAATGTTTGAAAATTAGCTCCAATGAATCGATCGCTGCAAACATACTCGCGTTGATCAAATGAACGAGATCGAATTCCGTAGGTAAATGTATCATGTGCACTGTACATAGAATACATTTCAGCGCAATAACTCAATTTTCAACTCAAAAGCTCTTTATAAACCATTTACCATCCAAGTGATTTAAGAAAACGGTCATGTTTGACCCTATCTGTATCTCTGTTCACAGAGGTTGGCGGATATAACGGTATATGTTATTTGCTTGATGAAACCATCAATTACGTGCCAACATGCCTAACTTGGCCTTAATCCGACAAAATTGTACTTTTAACATGTCAAATTTAATTTGTAATTTGTTTTGGTTGGTCATGTTTGACCCTCTGTTCACTCTGTTTGCAGATATAACGGTATTTTTATTCGTTTTATAGGATGGGAAGGGCTTTGTTTCACCGTTTGTATCTCTGTTCACAGAGGCTTGAAGGTATAATGGTATATGCTATTTGATTGATAAGACCATCAATTAACACATTCATGAACTAATTAGTCTTAGTCCACCAAACGCGCGTTCAAATACGCGTTTTATGGATGGCTCAGGCCCCAGTTCCGCTAACTTATTCCAAGCCGATTTTTCTTAATTTCCTAAAGTTAGGCGCATTAACATGACCATCTCAAAACCATATACCCATAATCCGGCAATTTTTTACGTAAAATGTGCCAAACTTAAAAGTGATTTAAGTTCAAATGCGAGTAAAATAGATATATCTATGGCCCAGGGCCCAATTTCACAAAGTTGTAACTCACACAAATTAAATATAATTTTCGTACAGGGATAATTTTTTTACTAATCTTCCTAAGAATAAGGCGTGAGTATGACCATCTCAAAACCAAAAAGTTTTTGTCTGATAAATTGATAATTTTAACGTGTCAAAGAATTTTGTAAATGTAACGAACGGTTGCATGGTAAAAATTCTCAAAATTTAAAATGAACGAATTTGATTTTTGAATTTAACGTTATTTATAGTGAATTCCGGGCTGGGAACTCCACACAAGACCAGGTAGGTTTTTTATTGTTTAGTGGCACCTAATGATTTGTTTTCTGGGATAGATTCGTTCGTAGAAACGAACAGTTGTTCCAGTCTCCGTTATGTATGTGTACCTCCTACAGCGTTCCAAATATGTAAAAATATCCTTGAATTCTGCAAAGCAGCAAAGGGAACATATTTTCTAATCATAAACGTTAATAACTTTTAACTAAATTTTTCACTGTGGCTTCGTTTTGTTATATTCACTGTTATGAAATTTTTACCGTATGCTAATTTTCCATTTGTATATACACAGTTATACACATCCTCCATATATGTATACAGCTAACCCACTGTGCCTTCTTCAAATTACCATATTTTTATGTTTTTTATGGCTCGACTATTGATACCTTGATGTGAGTTCACTTTTTAGCCGATTCATGCAAAGAAGGGTAATTTCACTGTATACGACGTGCTGTCGAGGAAAATATATAACAACAACAAAAAAAAAATGAAAAACTATTTTTTTAATGAATAGTTAGTTACCTGCTTTTCGATGCACCTCTACACGCAATGTTGTTTGGGTTTTCATTTTATTTATGCTATTCTTTGTTGTTGGAGTTTTTCAGTCTTTATAACTTTATAAATTGTTTACATATTTTATTATTGCCAACAAGGAAGAATTTCGTGTATGCTCATATGGTATTTGATGAATTTATGTTAAATTATTACTTTGCTTTGTTACATGTTGAACCTAATTTGTTAATTAGTGCATTAACATTATTTGATTATGCATAATTTAATTATGTACTATCTCTAGGTAATATGGTGCGGAATTTGGCATGATGTTTAAATTTTTACTGCATATTGCGGCATCTTTGAACGATTAGTACAACTGCATACAAAATGTTATATAGACATTAATCTAATCAGATTTTCCAAATAGCACGATCGGTAAATATATGTTCCTATTGGACTTAACTATTTCTTATAAGAAGTTGATGATAATCTTTATTCCCATACAATCTTATTTATTGTTCATAAGAAACTAATAATTTCTAAATTGACTTTTGATATTCTATACTTTTTTGCTCTTTTTGATATTTATTCAAATTTGAACATGACGTTACGAGTACAAACACATCATTTTGTTGTAGACTTGCATTGCTAATAATTATTTTAAACTTACATGCATTCAGATTCTAATTTGGTCGGTGTAAAGTTGAAGTATCGGAGTGAAGTTTATGCCAAAATAACAAAATATGCACTTTGGCCTATAAGTACTTAGGATTGAAAAAACACTCAAATATTGAACTTTCATAATAATATCTGAAATTTTTTAATAAATACAAATATTTTTACACTATAAGTAGCAAACATTTAATTTTTGTGAAAAGTTTTGAGTGAATTTTATAAAACGAATTTTTTTTACAATAAAACACACTACGAATCGCACAAATGGTGATCGAAGTGGTTCTGAACTAGTACCTGATGGTAAGAAACAAATATTATTTATCCATATGCTCAGAAATCTCTCGTCGCCTTGAGTGCGTACTTAGCAAATTCTTAGACATTTTAAATTATTTAACTCGGCCCCTACGGATCGCACAATGGTGATGGAATTGGTTCCGAACTAGTATTTGATGACGTATAAGAAGTTAGCCCAGAATTTTATCAAAGAAAATAAAAAAATTTAATCAGGCAACACTATTAAATTAAAACCTCATTTACTCATATGTGAAGTTATCCCAGCCCAGGAATTTATAAAATTTACTTGTATTATAGGTTGTTGGGATTTATTCCAGCCCAGAAAATAAAAAAAATCATTGTAGTATGGAATTAGTCTTAGCCCAGAAATTTAAAAATATTACATTATTAATGAGAAGTCACCCCAGCCCAGGAATATATCAAAACAATGAGTAGTTTAAAATATTTAAATTTTAATTAATATCTAGAATTGAGAATATTCAGATTTAGAATGAGTATGCAAGCAGCTTATTCATAAAAAAAATTTCAAGATGATCGGTATGTTGCAACTTGCCGAAATATGGCTCTGGGCTGGGTACTCCTAGGCATTTTCGAGAAATAAATCAGATTTTCTTCTCGTGTGTCGAAACTAAAAATCTCTCGGATTGAGGCTATACAGATTAATAATGGGTATGCAGGCAGCTTATTCATAAAAAAAAATTCAAGACGATCGGTATATTGCAACAGTTTTTCTGACTGACCCATTCTAAATCTGATATTAGAGAGATTTTTAGTTTCGACACACGAGAAGAAAATCTGATTTATTTCTCGAAAATGCCTAGGAGTACCCAGCCCAGAGCCATATTTCGGCAAGTTGCAACATACCGATCATCTTGAAATTTTTTTTATGAATAAGCTGCTTGCATACTCATTCTAAATGTGAATATTCTCAGAAAAACTGTTGCAATATACCGATCATCTTGAAATTTTTTTTATGAATAATCTGCTTGCATACTCATTCTAAATCTGTATATAGCCTCAATCCGAGAGATTTTTAGTTTCGACACACGGGAAAAAAACTGATTAATTTCTCGAAAATGCCTAGGAGTACCCAGCCCAGAGCCATATTTCGGCAAGTTGCAACATACCGATCATCTTGAAATTTTTTTTATGAATAAGCTGCCTGCATACCCATTCTAATTATCTGTATAGCCTCAATCCGAGAGATTTTTAGTTTCGACACACGGGAAGAAAAACTGATTTATTTCTTGAAAATGCCTAGAAGTACCCAGCCCAGAGCCATATTTTGGCAAGTTGCAACATACCGATCGTCTTGAAATTTTTTTATGAATAATCTGCTTGCATACTCATTCTAAACCTGAATAGCCTCAAGCCGAGAGATTTTTAGTTTCGACACACGGGAAGAAAATCGGATTAATTTCTCGAAAATGCCTAGGAGTACCCAGCCCAGAGCCATATTTCGGCAAGTTGCAACATACCGATCATCTTGAAATTTTTTTTATGAATAATCTGCTTGCATACCCATTCTAAATCTGTATAGTCTCAATCCGAGAGATTTTTAGTTTCGACACACGGGAAAAACTGATTAATTTCTCGAAAATGCCTAGGAGTACCCAGCCCAGAGCCATATTTCGGCAAGTTGTAACATACCGATCGTCTTGAATTTTTTTTTATGAATAAGCTGCCTGCATACCCATTATTAATCTGTATAGCCTCAATCCGAGAGATTTTTAGTTTCGACACACGGGAAGAAAATCGGATTAATTTCTCGAAAATGCCTAGGAGTACCCAGCCCAGAGCCATATTTCGGCAAGTTGCAACATACCGATCATCTTGAAATTTTTTTTATGAATAAGCTGCCTGCATACCCATTCTAAATCTGTATAGCCTCAATCCGAGAGATTTTTAGTTTCGACACACGGGAAGAAAAACTGATTTATTTCTCGAAAATGCCTAGAAGTACCCAGCCCAGAGCCATATTTTGGCAAGTTGCAACATACCGATCGTCTTGAAATTTTTTTATGAATAATCTGCTTGCATACTCATTCTAAATCTGAATAGACTCAAGCCGAGAGATTTTTAGTTTCGACACACGGGAAGAAAATCGGATTAATTTCTCGAAAATGCCTAGGAGTACCCAGCCCAGAGCCATATTTCGGCAAGTTGCAACATACCGATCATCTTGAAATTTTTTTTATGAATAATCTGCTTGCATACTCATTCTAAATCTGTATAAAGCCTCAATCCGAGAGATTTTTAGTTTCGACACACGAGAAAAAAAAACTGATTTATTTCTCGAAAATGCCTAGGAGTACCCAGCCCAAAGCCATATTTCGGCAAGTTGCAACATACCGATCATCTTGAAATTTTTTTTTGAATAAGCTGCCTGCATACATGATTAGATGCCGTTGATTTGATTTTTCTGTTTTCAAACCAATCATTTTAGAAAGTTTTATGATATTTTATAAATTTTCTAATTTTAAGTGATCTTATCTTGCTAAAAAAGAGTTCGAGCATTTTTTGAAATATAAAATATTTTAAATTTTTAAATATTTGTGATCATTTGTAGAATTTTCAATAATCATGATATCAAAACCTTGGAGGAGTTTGGAAATTAGAAAATTTATATATTTACAACAAATTGGTTGAGTAGCAAAAACCATACTTAGAGTTTGCTAGCCCTAAGCATCTCCGCCATGTCAAGGCTGTGTTGTTGGAAAAGCTTACATAATTCATTGTAATTAAAAACTAAACATTATAAATAATTTCAGTTCAAAGTGTTAATAAAAAAATTAAGAATTTTTTGGCGTAAAACAAAATGCAGGGATTTACCTTCGCCTTAGAATAAGATTCAATAGGGAAAGTAAGCTACAGATAAATTTTTGCCGAGGTCAATAATTTCAAATGTTTAAGAATTTTCGAATTTCACTCAAAGATGTTCTCTCTCAAATAATAAAAATCTCAGAGATTTTCGAGCATGTGGTTACATAAGGTTTGACTCTTACATCAAATACTAGTTCAGAACCACTTCGATCACCTCTGTGCGATTTGTCGATTTGTAGTGTGTTTTATTGTAAAAAAATTTCGTTTTATAAAATTCACTCAAAACTTTAAATAAATGTTTGCTACTTATAGTGTAAACATATTTCAGATATTATTATGAAAGTTCAATATTTGAGTGTTTTTTTAATTCTAAGTACTTTTAGGCGACAGTGTATATTTTGTTTACTTCGTAAGTTCTTAAATTCTTAGAAATATTGTTTGGATAATGAAATATTTAGAGTGAAATTTTTACGTTCGAGTATCATACGAATTTAACACTAAACCTGCCGACAGTTCTTGTGTACCTATTCCTACCACGCTTGGTCAAATTGAGGGGTAAATAAAAATGCTGGACATACATGGACAAAAAGAAATTAGAATCGCTTGGTGCACAGCTTCCGGAGCTTCTGCAACACGGCGCCTCTCCTATTGGCTAATTCTGGCGCTGTTGGTCGATTTCTGCCTACAGTCGGACCAATTGCTGGCAGTAGAGCTCCGAATTGAGTGTTTGGCCACTGTGCAGCAGATCATAGTAGATAATTCCCTCCCAAATCCACCAAAACACAAAGCTAAACCCTCCTGGATGTCAACCCTGGTTTGGCCACCGTTTGAGCCGCTTCACCGGCCTTCGACCACGATCGCTTCCACTTGACATTGTCGTATGAGACCCATTTCTTATCATCAGCCATCATCTACTTCAAAAATTGCACGATTTCGTCCCGTTTGGCGAAGGGTTCGCAGATGGAAATACAGTCGGGTATTTTTGAAGCGCAACTTTGTTTAAATGGTTTAAAACTGGTTTGTGGTCGATCTTCAGCTCCTGAGTTTTCCCCAACCCATTATGTGTAAATTTTACAAAATTTTGAAAACGGTCAATTTGACCGGTATTGGTTGGCTTAGTGTTAATGAGAGTTTGAGTGTTTCCAAAATTTAACCACAAACTTATCTGATTAGCGAAGAGTTGAACCTATTTAATTTGTTGACTAAACCAACTATCGTTAAGATGGCCAAATATACGGCAGGCGGATTAAACAACTATTATCAGTTTATTTGCGGTGTGAATTGTGATTGATTGTGACCGAACAAGTGGCACAGTGGGTAAAACTGAGGAGGCAGAATGAGACAAAAAGGATTGTTCATCATCTGATTGCCTGCTGTCGGAGTGCAGAACTCATGGGCGGGGAGAACTCATACGTAAATCGGACCTATAGCCGTACATCCTCGATTTGGCTACTGCGTAAGGTAGGGGTTGTACCGCGAAAGATTTGGGAGTGCTTCGGTCCCACAACAAATTGCATAGTTAATAAAATAAAATAAATTTGTAGTTGCACCTTTTATCCAAATAAAACCGTTTCCGAGAAATCGATTCCCGGCTACGATTATCTACAAAATTTATGTGATGTTTTTTAAGTTGTCACAATGATGGAGTATGCGTCTTCTGGATCATTGTGAAGCAAATTAGGAAAATAAAATATTTTGATTTGGACCAGACAGTGCGTACTCAAGATTTTCCACAAATGCCTTCTGGATACGGTAGTGACGTACGGGAATCGATATTAAAAATTGATTCTGATGAACGTGAATCTTTCTCGGGTCTTTTGAAAAACTAGCCATTTCGATATTTCTCGAAGTGCGCGTTTCTCGAGTTGCTCGGGTTAAAAACCCTCGTGCCTCAACAAAATTGTTTACAAGTACGTTAAATATTTCTTTTTACGTGTGTGGATTTTTTTATTAAGTGTGAACCATTCTATTTGCTCTTAAAAACATGAAAAATGCCACAAATCGTCAACAAAACGTTCAAGCCCAGCATGAAATAGCTACATCAAGAAATTTGACGCAACCATCAGACTTAGAATCAAATCCGAAGAGTTGGTTCATATCGGTCGAAATCATGTTGTGCCTCTCGGAAGAATATAGCCAATGATAAATACGACACTATTAGAAAAACCATAAAGCCGATAAACTCCACGATATTCTTGACACGTGGACTCAGAGCTTGAGTACAATTAATCACGACACACGTACCCCAAGCTCAGAAATACACGCACAGGCTCTGGCATCAGAAAATGGTATCACAATAAACACTTTTGGCACCAAACTACACAACTTTGACATCAGATTAAGACGTCCATTCAAACACTCCCTTATCCTAGCCAATTTCAACCGTCCTATCATCGGCACGGTTTTCCTAACGAAATTTAGGTTGCTAGTGGATCTAAAAAATCACAAATTATCTTAATACAACTAAATTCAACTAACAATAGCTAGGGTTTACTGTTAAAGAAATTAAATTCCCTTCTTTAACAACGCCACCAAATTAATACGCTCCGGTAATACACAATGTAGTACCGGGACTTGATCATGGTAGAACTAGCACTCTGTCAACGTTCTGCTTCAACAACATCGCGTCCACATAGCGAAGAAGAAGGACAACTACACATGGTTTGCAGTAGTTCCTGACCGTTACCTCATTCTCCACATCCAAAATTTCTTCACGTAATTGCATACCAAAGCATGTCATCTCATTCCAATTGCTCCTCCTCTTTTCAACGAAATCTTGAAAGATCTCGATTTCGTTTTAGTATAAAAAACGAGAAACAACAGTTATAGGCCGGAATTATGGTTGATGTTCGTTCGTTCGTTCTGATAATTTTTCGGAATTTGTTTCATTTGGTCTAAAAAATGACCGAACGAACACCGACCATAAAGGCGCCTTTACTTCATTTGGAACAATCTTCGAAAAATTATCAAAATATGGCGTTAATATCAACGTATCAAAATGTGTGTTTCAGACAAGAAATCTTGACTTTTTGAGTCACAAGGTTACACCTAATGGCATTCTGCCGTCCGAAGGGCGAATTACCCCACTTAATTTGCATGCCTCCTTAAGAAACCCAAAACGCCTCAATCTTTCTTTTGGGCTGAAGAATACCAAAATGCATTCCATCAGGAACAGCTTAGAAAATTTTGCTCTTTTAGCGCATCCGCTATAATGACACAAAATATAGCATCACTACTGATGCATCTAACATAGCACTAGGCGCGGTTCTACAACACTTAAACGAAAAATGCTTTGGAATCTCTTTGATTTTTCTTTAATAAATTATCAGATGCAGAAAGAAAATATTCCACATTTAATCGTGCATTGCTTGCAACTTTCCAAGCAACAAAACGTTTTCGATATTTTGTCGAAGGTCGAGGAATTTACTGTTTTCATCGATCACAAACCGCTTACTAGAGCAATTTTTTCTAAAGTGGAACGCAATCCAAGACAAGCACTATACTTGGATTTTGTCTTTCAATTCACGACAGACATTCAACATACTCGCACAAGGCAAAGATAATGCAGGCAACAGACACATTCAGAACTAACAGACTAACTCTCTAGTTCTACAAATTGGCGATCTGCCATACGTAAATTAGAGAAAGGGCCATTAGCCGATTTAACTATTTACTGTGAAATAAAGACAGGTGGAAGCATAGGTATCATACCAAAAATGCAAAGTGCAACGTCGCGTCAAATCACCCTAACAATTACAAAAAAGCTCGTTGAAAACTACATTTCTAGATTTGGCGTTCCGGTCAACGCAACGAACGATCAAGGCAAACAATTCGAATCCAAACGATTCACTGAACTTATACAACTCTTATAGGCACACACCGAATACGGACTGCTGCCTACCATCCACAAGCAAACATTATGGTTGAGCGCCTCCACCGCATATTTAAAACAGCTTTGAGCTCGTGCAAATACCATCATCTGGAGTTCAGAGATCCCATATTATTGTTGGGAATCATAGCAACACGCGCAAAGCATTTTATCAAAATGAAAAATTCGTACCGAAGTCACGGCAAACTTGTGACAGGTCAATTTCAAGCTTATAGAACCCAAATCAAAATATCGGACCAAAACCGAAAATAGAACGCATAACAAGATCAATCGATTTACAAATAATTTTAAACACACTATGGCCTAACCAAATGCTCCATTAAAAAATTTTAGGCTCCACTGATTCTTGACCAAACTTCAGGTCAATTAATTTAAAGCTAGCAGAAGCCAAATCGAAAATCGGACCAATGTCGAAATTAGAACGCATAGCAACATGAATAGACGATATACAAAAATTTTTAGGCTCGTTATGGCCAAATCGAATGACCCATTAAAAAATGTTGGGCTCCACTAGTTCTTAGCCATACTTCAGGTTATTTATCAAAACCTAAACGCGTTCTAATTTCGTTTTGGTCTGAATTCGATGTGGGTTTTGCTAGCTTCAGATTGAAGTTTGATCATGAACTAGTGGAGCCGAAAATTGTTGGATTTGATTAGGCAATAATGAAAAATTATTTTTACGTCAACCGATCTTGGTTTTGGTCCAATTTTCGATTTGGTTTCTGCTAGCGTTGAAGAGGTTAAAGCCTAATGATTTTTATAGAACAGGCATTTAATTAGCCTAAAATTAACCTTTAATATTTCAAATGTTTTTAAATCATTTTTTGATATACCTTTTCTGAATTAGCCAATTACATATTAGCCTATAGTTATCCATACTATGTTGTAATGTTCTGCTGTATGTGTTCTTCTAGCTTTAGAAACGTCACGTCTATTCAATTTAGCCGTTAAACAAGTGTATGTAAAAAATTTCATAAAACATACCGAGAATGTATACATACTACTTCTTTTCTAAAAACAAAATGCATTTTGCAAATACCTAAATCCACACCTGTTCAAATTTTAAATTACAAAACTACAAAACAAACAAACAAAAAATCACATAGTAAAAAAATCAAAATACCAACACATATTTATGATCGAAAATTTCCACCCATTCTTATAGTTTCTTATAAATGGCTGTGTCTTACATTTACACCTACTCCTAAAACTAGTATCTATACACATACGCACTAAACACACATACACATGCAACACAATCGTAAAAACTTAGCGAAGCAAAAACTAAAATATCTTTTGAAATAGAATATCCCGGTACTATCTTTCTAGTGTCGAATTTATGTGCTGTGTATTCGTTCAGGATATTTATTTTCTATTTCGTGTTCCTTTCGATGATTCTTGATTAGAGAACACCAAAAACTAGTTTTCTACTCTAGCATTGTTGTTGCTACAGATATTTGGCGTCAGTCGATGTTATTTACGATTGAATGAATACACTTTTCATTTTACGTGCATATGCACCGAAATTGATAGTTTTGGCAGTTGTATTGTACATATATAGTAAACTAAGAACAATCAATCATTGAATAGATTGATCTGCAGATACAACGACGAGGTAATAAGTTTGTGTACTTAGAGTGCATATTATTTATAAAAATTCAGAATTTTATATATCGAATTTGAATTGTTAGAGCATCACCCCTAATAAATTGCTTAAACAATTAAATAATTGAATTTTCAGATTTTCTTTTGTTTTTGGAAAAGTAAAATTTTATAATTTTTCCCATTTTTCGGTTATTAATAAATTTACATAGTCTATGTACATTACCACATTGATGGATAGAATTCTTTTCCCTGTCAAATATAATTATATCACAAGTCAACATTGGCAGTTAACGTTTTTCGCAAATAAATCCGAAATGATATACTTCAATAGAGTTTTAATGAATATTTGTTAATTATAATCAGTTTATATTGTTTGTGTAATTCATTAATTCACACTTGAAATAAAAATTGCTATAAAATAATCTGAGTTTTATAAATTTTAATAAAGTAGCAACAATTAAAAACAAGGTCAGGGTGTTCTTTCAGTAGGGGTAGCATATTTATCCATTAAATCAAAATCTGAAAAAGGCTAGAAAGTGGTTTACACAGAAAATCAAACCTTTTGGTGAGAAGAGATCTCAACATTAAATTGTGTCGAATATTGCTGAGTTCCATCATTAAAATCAATGCTTATCACTCAAAATTTCACGCATTCTTATCAAAATAGTTTGTTTGGATTCTTGAGACCCAACTAGATGCAGCATGACGCAACATGGTACAAAACAATGTAACATGGTACAATATCTAGCAACATTCCACAACATGATGAAATATTCTGCAACATAAAGAAACATAGTGACAAATCACATAACATCCCTCAACAAGAAGCTTACGACCAAAACGCAACTAAGTGGAACATCATTTCTCAGTAAGATGCAACATTAAGCAAGATTATGCAATCTGGTGCAATTTGACGCAACAGTATGCAACATAGTGCAACATCCTCCAACATGGTGCAACATGTCGAAACTTCACGCAACATCACGCAATATGGTGCAACATCACGCAACATGACAACCCATCCGGAGGTCTCCTAAACGAATTATATGAAATCAAAACTGCTTGAAATCGTTTGCTTGCATTCGAAAACGCTGTCCCACCAAATTTATTCAAAATCGTTCAAGTAAATAAAATGTTAAAAGAAGGCGTTAAAAATAGATGTTGTCAAGATGCAACTTAGTGGAAAATTACACAACATTTTTCAACAAGATGCGATATTAAACAAAATTACACAAAATGGTGCTATATGATGCAGCATGTTCCAATATCCCAAAACATAGAGCAACATCCTACAACATAGTACAACATAACGCAGCATCACGCATTATCACACAATATGGTGTGCAGCATCACGCAACCTGACTAACTACCCGGAGGGCTTCTAAATGAATTATACAGAAACCAAAAACGGTGGTGAAGAATTTCCTAAAACTTTGCTAAATTTAAAATCGTTTGATAGTATTAGTGAATCTTTCAATTATTGCTTATAATATAGCATTCAACAAAATAATTGAATATAATGATTAAAAAAATTGCTAGTGATAATTATTACCAACCGAAAGCTTTAATAAAGAAAAATCATGGTTTAAAAATCTAAACTAACCAAATAATAAAAAACTAACATTATCAATTTTATTTTAAAATTATTATTCAAACTAAAACGTCCCTGAAGAACTGAAATTACTTTTCGATCAATTGAATAGATCAGAACTCATGATTTTGCCTCCACAAACTATTTTAGGATTCGAAGGCATCAATAAGCGAATATTTGTTCAGTTTAAGATATGCAAAAAGTTTCAAAAAAAACAATTGGGGGTTTGGGTACGATTTCCTTAAAACTACAATAAATAAAGTGTACATACAAATTAAATCGATTTGCATTCATAATTATGTTTGTTCTAACAATATTCAGATCATATTTGGTCCATTCGAGATGTACACACAGTTTAAGGAGATTCTCTTGGCAATAACACGGTCCAATATGCCATTAACCCCCATGTTATATGTTGAACGGAAAAATTTCAATATATTCCTTCCAGAAACTACTGTTAGGTCTTGGCCATGAATAAGACTAGTATTTTTAGATCATGTTTGGTCCATTCGAGATGCACACACAGTTTGAGGAAATTCTCTTGGCAATAACAGGGTCAAATAAGTCAAAAACCACCCCTTGTCATATGTTGAACGGAATAATTTCAATATATTCGTTCCAGAAACTACTGTTAGGTCTTGGCCATGAATAAGACTAGTATTTTTAGATCATGTTTGGTCCATTCGAGATGCACACACAGTTTGAGGAAATTCTCTTGGCAATAACAGGGTCAAATAAGTCAAAAACCTCCCCTTGTCATATGTTGAACGGAAAAATTTCAATATATTCGTTCCAGAAACTACTGTTAGGTCTTGGCCATGAATAAGACTAGTATTTTTAGATCATGTTTTGTCCATTCGAGATGCACACACAGTTTGAGGAAATTCTCTTGGCAATAACAGGGTCAAATAAGTGAAAAACCACCCCTTGTCATATGTTGAACGGAAAAATTTCAATATATTCGTTCCAGAAACTACTGTTAGGTCTTGGCCATGAATAAGACTAGTATTTTTAGATCATGTTTGGTCCATTCGAGATGCACACACAGTTTGAGGAAATTCTCTTGGCAATAACAGGGTCAAATAAGTCAAAAACCTCCCCTTGTCATATGTTGAACGGAAAAATTTCAATATATTCGCTCCAGAAACTACTGTTAGGTCTTGGCCATGAATAAGACTAGTATTTTTAGATCATGTTTGGTCCATTCGAGATGCACACACAGTTTGAGGAAATTCTCTTGGCGCTAACAGGGTCAAATAAGTGAAAAACCACCCCTTGTCATATGTTGAACGGAAAAATTTCAATATATTCGTTCCAGAAACTACTGTTAGGTCTTGGCCATAAATAAGACTAGTATTTTTAGATCATGTTTGGTCCATTCGAGATGCACACACAGTTTGAGGAAATTCTCTTGGCAATAACAGGGTCAAATAAGTCCAAAACCACCCCTTGTCATATGTTGAACGGAAAAATTTCAATATATTCGTTCCAGAAACTACTGTTAGGTCTTGGCCATGAATAAGACTAGTATTTTTAGATCATGTTTGGTCCATTCGAGATGCACAGACAGTTTGAGGAAATTCTCTTGGCAATAACAGGGTCAAATAAGTGAAAACCCACCCCTTGTCATATGTTGAACGGAAATATTTCAATATATTCGTTCCAGCAGCTACTGTTAGGTCTTGGCCATGAATAAGACTAGTATTTTTAGATCATGTTTGGTCCATTCGAGATGCACACACAGTTTGAGGAAATTCTCTTGGCAATAACAGGGTCAAATAAGTGAAAAACCACCCCTTGTCATATGTTGAACGGAAAAATTTCAATATATTCGTTCCAGAAACTACTGTTAGGTCTTGGCCATGAATAAGACTAGTATTTTTAGATCATGTTTGGTCCATTCGAGATGCACAGACAGTTTGAGGAAATTCTCTTGGCAATAACAGGGTCAAATAAGTCCAAAACCACCCCTTGTCATATGTTGAACGGAAAAATTTCAATATATTCGTTCCAGAAACTACTGTTAGGTCTTGGCCATGAATAAGACTAGTATTTTTAGATCATGTTTGGTCCATTCGAGATGCACAGACAGTTTGAGGAAATTCTCTTGGCAATAACAGGGTCAAATAAGTGAAAACCCACCCCTTGTCATATGTTGAACGGAAATATTTCAATATATTCGTTCCAGCAGCTACTGTTAGGTCTTGGCCATGAATAAGACTAGTATTTTTAGATCATGTTTGGTCCATTCGAGATGCACACACAGTTTGAGGAAATTCTCTTGGCAATAACAGGGTCAAATAAGTGAAAAACCACCCCTTGTCATATGTTGAACGGAAAAATTTCAATATATTCGTTCCAGAAACTACTGTTAGGTCTTGGCCATGAATAAGACTAGTATTTTTAGATCATGTTTGGTCCATTCGAGATGCACAGACAGTTTGAGGAAATTCTCTTGGCAATAACAGGGTCAAATAAGTCCAAAACCACCCCTTGTCATATGTTGAACGGAAAAATTTCAATATATTCGTTCCAGAAACTACTGTTAGGTCTTGGCCATGAATAAGACTAGTATTTTTAGATCATGTTTGGTCCATTCGAGATGCACAGACAGTTTGAGGAAATTCTCTTGGCAATAACAGGGTCAAATAAGTGAAAAACCACCCCTTGTCATATGTTGAACGGAAAAATTTCAACATATTCGTTCCAGAAACTACTGTTAGGTCTTGGCCATGACTAAGACTAGTATTTTTAGTTCATGTTTGGTCCATTCGAGATGCACACACAGTTTGAGGAAATTCTCTTGGCAATAACAGGGTCAAATAAGTGAAAAACCACCCCTTGTCATATGTTGAACGGAAAAATTTCAATATATTCGTTCCAGAAACTACTGTTAGGTCTTGGCCATGAATAAGACTAGTATTTTTAGATCATGTTTGGTCCATTCGAGATGCACAGACAGTTTGAGGAAATTCTCTTGGCAATAACAGGGTCAAATAAGTCCAAAACCACCCCTTGTCATATGTTGAACGGAAAAATTTCAATATATTCGTTCCAGAAACTACTGTTAGGTCTTGGCCATGAATAAGACTAGTATTTTTAGATCATGTTTGGTCCATTCGAGATGCACAGACAGTTTGAGGAAATTCTCTTGGCAATAACAGGGTCAAATAAGTGAAAACCCACCCCTTGTCATATGTTGAACGGAAATATTTCAATATATTCGTTCCAGCAGCTACTGTTAGGTCTTGGCCATGAATAAGACTAGTATTTTTAGATCATGTTTGGTCCATTCGAGATGCACACACAGTTTGAGGAAATTCTCTTGGCAATAACAGGGTCAAATAAGTGAAAAACCACCCCTTGTCATATGTTGAACGGAAAAATTTCAATATATTCGTTCCAGAAACTACTGTTAGGTCTTGGCCATGAATAAGACTAGTATTTTTAGATCATGTTTGGTCCATTCGAGATGCACAGACAGTTTGAGGAAATTCTCTTGGCAATAACAGGGTCAAATAAGTCCAAAACCACCCCTTGTCATATGTTGAACGGAAAAATTTCAATATATTCGTTCCAGAAACTACTGTTAGGTCTTGGCCATGAATAAGACTAGTATTTTTAGATCATGTTTGGTCCATTCGAGATGCACAGACAGTTTGAGGAAATTCTCTTGGCAATAACAGGGTCAAATAAGTGAAAAACCACCCCTTGTCATATGTTGAACGGAAAAATTTCAATATATTCGTTCCAGAAACTACTGTTAGGTCTTGGCCATGAATAAGACTAGTATTTTTAGATCATGTTTGGTCCATTCGAAATGCACAGACAGTTTGAGGAAATTCTCTTGGCAATAACAGGGTCAAATAAGTGAAAACCCACCCTTTGTCATATGTTGAACGGAAATATTTCAATATATTCGTTCCAGCAGCTACTGTTAGGTCTTGGCCATGAATAAGACTAGTATTTTTAGATCATGTTTGGTCCATTCGAGATGCACACACAGTTTGAGGAAATTCTCTTGGCAATAACAGGGTCAAATAAGTGAAAAACCACCCCTTGTCATATGTTGAACGGAAAAATTTCAATATATTCGTTCCAGAAACTACTGTTAGGTCTTGGCCATGAATAAGACTAGTATTTTTAGATCATGTTTGGTCCATTCGAGATGCACAGACAGTTTGAGGAAATTCACTTGGCAATAACAGGGTCAAATAAGTGAAAACCCACCCCTTGTCATATGTTGAACGGAAATATTTCAATATATTCGTTCCAGCAGCTACTGTTAGGTCTTGGCCATGAATAAGACTAGTATTTTTAGATCATGTTTGGTCCATTCGAGATGCACAGACAGTTTGAGGAAATTCTCTTGGCAATAACAGGGTCAAATAAGTGAAAAACCACACCTTGTCATATGTTGAACGGAAAAATTTCAATATATTCGTTCCAGAAACTACTGTTAGGTCTTGGCCATGACTAAGACTAGTATTTTTAGTTCATGTTTGGTCCATTCGAGATGCACACACAGTTTGAGGAAATTCTCTTGGCAATAACAGGGTCAAATAAGTGAAAAACCACCCCTTGTCATATGTTGAACGGAAAAATTTCAATATATTCGTTCCAGAAACTACTGTTAGGTCTTGGCCATGAATAAGACTAGTAT